>JBAMBP010002144.1:0-145708 GCA_037044515.1 Phortica magna | reverse complement strand
TAATAAAATTTGTGCAATAATGTGAAATTTGACAAAATCTTCACAAAAACTTCAAAACCTTAAATTTTAGAGCTTAGGACACTGATCGAAAAAGACTTTTTGTGTCTGGCCTTTTGAACTGCCTTTTGTGCATTCAAACGTGCTGTAGTCACCTTCGATTGCCTATCATCCTAGAACGATCACAAAACAAAGCAGAAAATTGCGTGCTTTCATCATAATCTTTGACGACACACAATGCAAATAATTCTCAAAGGCACAACTCACTACATTAGACCAACTTTTGCAAAAAGGAAACAACAAAAAACTGAAGAAAAGTCGTCGCAAGGGAACATTTATCAAGTGCCTTTTTTGTACTATGATGAAAAAGCAACCCAACAAAACAAAACAAAACAAAAGAAAACAAAGCTAAGCAAAGACAAAAAAAGGAAAATGAAACGCAACAAGGAAATGCGTGGGCCAACAAATCCGAGACAGAAGCAGAAAATGTCCCCGGTGACTAAATGGAAATACTCGTAAAACAAAAGAACGAAATCATTTTAACTTTGTTCTGATGGCACTTGGCTGGCTTTGACTTTAGCACTCGTACACCGTCAATTATGCCCAACGGAGTTGCATGCAAGTACATTTCCAGCATTTAAAGCGCAAAACAACAGAAACAACTTTACGTTTAAATGCAGTTACGCAATTGTCGTCACCGGCATTCGTGTTACATAACTTAAGACACGTAAGCATGGCATGACACACACACACACACACACACACACATGCGACAAACAGACAGTCTATCAAAGTGAGGGTCATTGAAGTAAAGATTACGCGTATCACTTCTGCACAATTGTTGGGAATTTTTCTTTTTTTTTCACCCCTTTTTGTGCCCCACTTTCAATGTCGTCGTCGTCGTCTTCGTCATCGTCATTATTGTCCTGCAGTGCATAGCAACTGATAAGCCGGAAACGTGTTGTGGCGCGGCAAAGCTCAGCTCAGCTTAACTGAACGACAATGAGCATAGCTGATTTATTATAGAGATACTTCCGGTCCGAAATCTACAAACGGAAACAACTCATTAGCCATTAAAAATGTTTATGCGCAAACATTATTCACGCCTTTGAATGATCAAATATTTCAACGTTCATTCGTTCGTTGGCTAAGCTCTTAAAATGTCGTCATCGCTTGCGCTCACTGAAGCAAGTAAATCGTTTACGCAACGAAGTATGCAACACTTTTTGTTTGACGTCAATTCTAAGTGCGATTTCAAACTGGCCTTGCTTTTGTGCTCTTTTCATACACACACACACACACACGCATGCATACAAGGCAATTTGCAAAGCACTTTGTCATTAAAAAAGGGATATGAACACATATGCCTGAAGTTGGTCAGACGACGATTATACTTCCGTCTTAGTGTCTGTTTGTCTTTCGTTGGTTATACGTCCGCCTACTGAGGTCGAAATTGATTGGCACTCAATCAAAGCATTCTCTGTGCTTGGACGTTTGTGAGTGTGTGTGTGTGTTTTGTGGTTTTTGTTGTGGTTTACGCGCTTGCTTAGTCAACACATGCATTTTGAAATATCAACACAGAAGAAACGCCTACACACACACACATACATATATACGTGCGTTGTGCGTGCCAATTCGATTTACGGCCGAAGCGGCAATGCCATAAATTCAAATACGCTAAGAGTAAGAATGTGTTGAGCATTATTGGAAGCATGTCGCAGCCGAAAATGATTATCATCGACATTAACTTTACCGAGTTGATTTTCTTCTGACCTAATTTAAACGTGCTATTATTTAAGCACGCGCGATCGTGTCTCATATTATATATATATGTGCTAAACATAAACCCATTCGAGCTGATGAAGCATTTTCTCGCTCGTATAATAAATTTTAAGCCATGAAAAGCAAAACATTAAATCGCTTTGGTTAAGCAAAGTGCAGACTATATATGATATATAATAGACATGAATGCGCTTAGTCGACCGTCTCGACAGGGAAATGCTTATTGGCTAAACAAAACTTATGAGTACTTAAATAAGATCAAGCAGAAAACTCAGAGCTAATAAACGTGAGGAAAAGTGAAATGAGCAACAGACCAAAAATAAAATGCGAAACCACAAAAAAAAAAGCTGAATAATGAGCTCATTGGAACAATAAATTCAACTCGAGCCACGCTCGACTGACGAAAGCAAACGCATCAATGAAGAAATAAAATTTCATATGAAAAGACCAAAAAAATATATATATTTGTATATATAAAAATATATTAAGCCTAACCAAAGCTAATAATCAAATTTAATAGCACACAAAAATAAAAAAAAAAAAAGAAATAAAAGTCATGAAAAAACAAACGTGAAAACAAAAAGAAAAGTAAAAATGGAATAAAGAAAATGGAATTCATTTAAATCATTGAAGCAGAAAGTGTTAAGATACAAAGCAAAGCATGAATTTCGGCGCTAAACAAAAGGATACGCACAAATTCTGGGCAGGGGTGGGGGGAGTGTTAGTGATATACTTGGTCAGTTTTTGTTGTTGGTTTTGGTCAACAGACAACTTGGATGAAAAATCAAAAATCATTCATAGTTGAGTGGACATTGTAGATAGCTTGTTGTTGTTGTTGCTGCTGTTGCTGTTAAACAGATGCGAAATTATCACTTTGGTGGGCAAGGAAGTTTGAGCCAAAAGCGCAAACGCATGGTGTCATGTCTGTTGACTAGTGTAACGAGTGTCAACATTTCGAACAGAAAACGCACAAACGCACAAATGCCATTTGACGCGTGCCTAATGAAGCAATGCGGACGCACGACGCCATCGAAGCGTTGCCAGACTGCACGTTAATTATTAAGCATACACGACGACGGCGGGGTTAATCATTGTTTTATGCTCGCAGGTTTTCCTTTTGTTTTGTTTTAATTCACTGTGCGTGTTCAATGGCGCATTGACGGTTCATTATGGTCATTAACATTATCGTAATCATTATCAGAAGCGTCGTCATGCTCATCATAATCACCGTCGTTGTCGTCGTTGTTGTCGTCGTCGCTGCCACTTGAACGCTTCGCGATTTAATTACGCATGCGATAAAATTTTCAACGCTCATTTTGTTTTGCCTGAAATTGTTTTCAGAACTTTACATAACAAACTAACTAGCAACTAGCAACACACCATGCTATGCCACGCCCCCTGCCAGCCATAAGGACACACTTAACTAAGCGACTCATTGAACAAATGTCTTTTTAATGCGTAATTAATTATACGTTTTTTTTCTTCGTTCCCTTTACTTGCTTCGTCCTTTGGCACGCACAAAAACATACGTTTGTTTTTTTGCATGTCATTACGCATATTTGAATCTTAAATAAAAAAAAATAATAAATAGAATGAAGCGAAAAATCACAGTTGACTTCATTCAAAGCGCTAATTGAATCACGGTTTTTAGTTCATTTTGGTTGGCATAAAATTTCATTGAATTATTTTCGAAATGCAAATTCAACAAACTCAATTGGCTTGGTTTGTTTATTGTTGTTGTTGTTGCAGTTGGTATTGTTTCAAGCAAATTGTTTTTATGCAAAAATGTTTCATGTTGTTTTTTTTTTTGTCGATTGTTTTTTTAATAAATCAAAACTCGCTTGAAATTCGATTCTTGCACAAAATATCATGTGTGATTTTTTACGCCTTAAAAATAAAAATATTCTCACATAATTTTTGGATATGCTTTCAGGCGCAACAGACGCGTTTTTGACATTTTGCTGTTACAACTTTTTTTGCCGCTTAATTTTTGCTTTTGTCCTTTTATTTTCACTTAAATTCTATCAATCATCAAAATAGTTCCAAAATGGAGAATTAAAAGCTTCTAAAAAATATTTATATTTTTTCTTTCCTTCCCTTGGGCGATCAACTTTTGTATGATCTTCGGCGAACAAAACACAAAATTGCCATGTTAGCAGTTAACAGCCTTCAAAATGTTTCGGCTTCAATGAAAAATATTTTACAAAATAATTTGAGATAAAAATTACCAAAAATGGCATAAAAAACAAATTAATGCCAAAAAATTCAACGGCGATTATTTGTTATATTATTTTATTTTGATGACTGAATGCATGCGAAGCCATTATTTTTTACAGACAAGTGATTTTTTTTTCTTTTATTTGAGAGCAGTTGAAAATTCGTTATTTTTTTCTGTTAAATGTTCAACGACCAACGGACAGACAGAAATGCGCATTTATGCCAAATGAAGGCATTTGAAATGTCGTTTTGCGCAAATGCATTTAAAAATGGAGAAAAAACTGAATATCAGCAAAGAAAAATGCGCACATTTTGACTTTATTTGATGTATGAACGAGTTGTCAAGTCAGTCACACATCGACAGCTGAAAAATCTGTCGTCGCTGTCGTCGTTTAATGGCCACGACAAAGCGTCGAGCGACGACGTTGAGAGTTCATAAGCTGCGCCAATGGCAGCGACGTCAACGTCGAAGTCGAAGTCGACGCCGTTGGCGCTGCGTAAATGTTGCACGCAATTGAAACCAGTTTCACGGCTCGCTGCCGACATCGTTGAGCTGAGTTGAGTTGCCTTGGCTTGATTTGATTTTGTTTGCTTTACTTTCATACGCGAAACGTTTTGGTTTTGGTTTCGGTTTGTTTTGGCTTGGCTTGGCATGACTTGACTTGGTTAGCTTAACTTGGCCAACGGACATCAGTATTGGCTTGGCCAATGCTTTGTTGCTGACCGAGTTCAACGACATCGTTCGCGTGGCTGTGAAAAATTGATTTGTGACGCGGCATGGCGTTCAAGCAACATTTTCACTTTCACTCATGAAAATCATTTGTAATTACACATACATTTGCTTGGTAATCATTATTTCTATTATTTCACCAATTATGCATTCAATTTATGGTGTAATTATTGCATGATATATTTTCTAGCGTAGCATTTTTGTTCCGCAAATGAAATTGCGTTACCAAAAGAAAAACAATTAAATATACTTTGTTGATTAAACTTAAAGTGTCGAAATATTATTGAATGAGTTGACAGTGACCGAAGTCCATCGTTTAAATGAAAGCCAACACTTCAAAGCACAACTTAAAGCGCATGGCAAAAGATCAAAGTTCAGAACAACAAATCAAACCAAAACAAAGGCTAAGAAAACAAAAAAAAAAGGAAACCAGACGTTAGAAATGAATGTGAAATCGACGCGAGTCAAGTACAGCAACAACAAAAGGCAGTACAAGTATTGCATCGCTGAACAATTTAATTAATGTGCCAAAGCCAAAGTCAAAGCCCAAAGTGAACTTCGAGCCGGCCAGAAACGAGACATATTTTGGCAAGAGAAATGAATCTGCACAGAGTACATAATAAACACACAGACAGACTGACAGAAGTTCATCACCATCAACAACAACAACAACAACAACAAGCGAAATGTCGAGACAAATCAAAGCAATGCCACCACAACTGACTTTGCTTCCTTCCGCCAAAAAAAGAAATGTTTTTACTGCGCTGTCAGTCAGTCAACCAACCATTCGCTCACTCATTCATTCAGGCAGTGAGTCAGTCAGTCACATTGAAGCGGAAATGCAGAAAAGCGCTCAAGCGAACTTTTGGCAAAACGTAAAAACGTATTGCATAAGTCATGGCGTTTTGTGCTGCTCATCGTCATTGCTGTTGTTGTTGCTGAATTTGTGACTGCTTTTCATAGCGCATGCAATTTTTAGTAGGCACCAAAACAGAGTTCATTGCACAGTTTTATAGGCTCGCTCTCTCAATTGATGCTGCTGAATTGTTGCTGTTGTTGTTGCTCTTGCTTCATTTTGTATCAACTCATTTTGCTGCTGCTTCTTCTTACTACGCTGCTTCTTATCATGTTTTTGCTCTGGCTTTTTTTCCAATGCTTCAGTCGCCATTTTAGTCATCTGCCTGCAGAGCTCTCAACACTTTTTGCTCACTGCCATTTTGCTGGTTCACTTCCTTTGCCGCTGGTTGATTGTGACACATTTTTTTACTCTGCCACTGCACTGCTGCGCCGCTGTGTGCATTGTTTGTCATTTACTCGTTTTTCTTGTTGCCTGTTTTTAGGCGCAGGCGGCAACTGCACTTCTTACTCGCAGATGCTTCGACGCGCGTTGCATTGCGCTGCTGCTGGGCTTGGTTCTTGTTACACGTTACAAATTGCCTGCCACTTTGCTTTGCTCATCGTCTTTGTCTTTTTCAACACCGTTTTTTTCACCATTTCCGGCCATTTTGTAATCCATTTTTTTTGTTTTTTATTGCATGGCGCTACTGACACCGTAGTGAGTTTTATAAGTGACTGCAATTATTATTATCACCATTTGCGCTTTGCGCTTTACTTCACTAACGCAATGAGCGGAAGTTGACACTTAATTGCGTTGCATTGACTAAACTGTTATTGCTTGAGTATGTGTGCATCAATGAGCTGTAACTGGGAAAATATCATTAAAGTGTACGGACGATACATGTTTGCAAAAACAATTCAATTTGTTTCTAAATGCAAATAAGACATTTAAATATAATCAAATTGAAGCAAGCAATCTTATTAGCATCAATTTTCAAAACAGCTGCTTGAAAGTATGCAGCAGTTCATAGCAAAAACTTTTATAAATCTTAGCATACTTTCCGGCAGTCGCTTGTCTCTGTTTTTTCTACAGTAGAAGACAAAAAGAAGTATTGCTTCAATTACTTACACTACGCTTACGCTCGTATGCATTGCAGCCACAATTGCCACTTCTTGTGGTCGGAAGTAATGCGAAAAATCAACTTTAAATTGATTTATATATTTGTACGAAGCATAGAGTTCAATAGTGTACAAATGCTTTGAACACCACCGTACGTTTGAACTAAGCCATGATCCTCCTGTGCACCTGAGGCTGCTTATAGTTGTGTGGGTGTGTGTGTGGGAGTGAGTGTATGTCCTGTTACAGAACAATCTCAAACAGCAGAAATGTCAGCGGCAAATTCAATAAAATGCAATGTTGGACATACAAGTCGAGGTTGATTCGCTTCGTTTGACTCATGTCAGGGTCGTTGTAGGGAAACACATGCACACACACATACATGTGTACGTAATCACACAATTCTTTCAGCTGCGCCTGACGAGTGGCGGCATAGAGCAGCTGAAAGCGTTGGAAAGCACTTGATGCTGACATGAGTGACTGTGCGCGCTATAATTTCATTTATTTACATTTACGACACACAACTAGCTTTGAAATTGTGTGTGGTGTGCGTCGATGTGTGTGTGTGTGTGTGCGAGCATTGAAGTGAGGGAGCGAGAAAAATAGTTGAAGAGATGAACGGAATTGTCAGCATTCAAAGCGCGCCTTTTCATAGTTGTTCAAAATAGTTTGCACACTTTAGAAGCCTCATAATAATGATAATGATGATATTGTTAATGATGTTCATGTTGGTGATGATTATGACAAATGCCTTTCACAAGCACTTCCGTTCGCACCTTTTCATATTTCTGTGTGTGTGTGTGTGTGTGTGTGTATATCTATGTGTGTAATTTTGCGCCTGACCAACAGAACCACAAGCATTAAAAAAATAAACACGAGCTCAAAAGTTTAATGTAGAGAGACTCATATCGATTTAATGACTCGAGGCGTTTATTATCCTTTTCTATTTGTGACTAATATGAGACAAATAAAACTTGCTATACTGGTTTCATTTGTATTGCACTCACCGCGAATTGTGACAATTTTTGTTTGCATGCCGCCCCGGTCCTTTCTTTGAAAGTTTTGTTTAATGCAGCTTTCAAATTGAGTGAACGCGTCAGTCAAAGTGCACAGCAGCGTGAAACTTTTTTAAACTTTTGCGTAACTTTTATATACACAAAAAATAAACTTTTACCGCGAAACGCTTTCAAGTTGCAGTTTATTATGCAAAATATCACGTATACGTCTCTCAACTAACAAACTAGCTGTTCCTTAAGCAAGTTTATAACTTATTAATTGTTATAATTTTTTTTTGTTTCTTTACATACAAAATTAACAGATTAAATTCCTGAAAACCAAAGAAGGCACCGCTATGGTACAAATGGGCGATTCAGTTGCCGTTGAACGTTGCGTCCAACATCTGAACAACATTCCGGTTGGGACTGGTGGCAAAATCCAAATTGCATTCTCGAAACAGAATTTCCTCTCGGAAGTTATCAATCCATTTTTATTACCCGATCATACACCGAGCTTCAAGGAGTACACTGGCTCCAAGAACAATCGTTTCCTGTCGCCGGCACAGGCCAGCAAAAATCGCATACAACCACCGAGCAAGGTAAGCATTTACACAATATCCATTTCAATACATTTCATAAATTAGCTGTTGTATTTTTTTTAATTATTGCAGATTCTACACTTTTTCAATACACCACCCGGTCTAACCGAGGACCAATTGATTGGCATTTTCAATATTAAAGAGGTGCCAGCCACATCGGTGCGATTGTTCCCACTGAAGACCGAACGTTCCTCATCGGGCTTGATTGAGTTCCCGAATATATCGCAAGCTGTATTGGCCATCATGAAATGCAATCATCTGCCGATTGAGGGTAAAGGTGAGGAGAGCGTGTATAATTGACTCGTTCTTTTGATATATACTATTATAAATCCTCATACCCCGTACTCACACCTAACATAATCAACTGACTTTGGAAATGTCACAAACAACATAATCTCCAATAGAACTTTCCAAAGTCAGTTTATAACTAATCTCCCCATCTCCCCACATCCAACTTATAACCACTAACAAAACAAAGCTGTGCGTCCCTTTAAATTGCGCCTTAAAGTAGGCAATGAAGCGTAAAGTTTTCCAATATTTGTCGTTGTCAACGCACATTAACAGATGTTTTCATTAGCATGTCGAATTTTGACAATTTCGCTTCAATAACAACTCGACCCTCGACTCGACTTGACGCGGCACACACTTTGTCTCACTCACTCCAATGATACCAATCAACGCCAACACATTGTCATCTAAATTTTTCGGAAATGTTCATGCTCAACTTTTTACTTTTTCACATTGCTTTGACTACAAATTCACAGAATATTCTAATTTGGCAATTAAGTCAAGCGCAAAATTCTTGAGGCGCGTAACGCATTTTAGCACAACAACAACCCTGAACTTTGTTGGTATGGCGCCGAGGCTAAAGGTCGCCGTCGGCGTACGCAAAAGTTTCACAATAAATGTTGCAGAAAGTGCTTATTTTAATTTTCATTAGTTTTGTTTCAAAATGCATAAATTTGTGTTTTAATTGTGCGTTTAATTTGGCATAACGCAAACACACAAATAGACACAGTCACACACACATACAAACAGGCATGCATACACAGCCATAATAATTAAAATGAAATCAAAAATGCCTTCATTATGACACGCTGCATACAAGCCAAAATTGAATTGCGTTACGCATACGCCATGTGCGCTAATCTCCGACATGCATGCATGCCTGAAAGCCTTTCACGGCCTCGGATTCGCCGATTGTCATAAATATTTTTATAAATATTTATTTAATATTATTTTTGACAGCAAAACACGATTCTTTACAACATTGTATTGTTCGCCTTAATCATTTAAATTTTTCACTTTTTTCTCAAACAATTTAACATTTAATCATTTTATGTGCAATTCTATAAAAAGAACAACAATAAAGAACTATAAGAACTAAAAATTGTACAGCAAAGTGTAATTTTTTTGTAACAAATATGAAACAGAAGAAAGATTCATTTGACAATATTAAAAACAAAAACAAGACGAAAATATGATCGATTAGACAAAAAATTATACGAAAATTTTTAGTAATTTTGAAAAATTTAAGTATTTTGTTAATGTAAAAGAAAAATTTGTGCACGGCTGCAAATTGATTTCATAAAAAAACAATGACAACCAATAATTGTGCAATAATGGGAATAAAAATTCTTGATGCGTTTTTATTTTATTTTACTTTATAAAAAATACAAATTGTAACAAAAACTAAATAAATATTTTTTAGCAAAAGTCTTGCACAAGCCAAACATTTATTTTTTTTTACAAATCAAGATAAAAAGACATAATTTTGTGCTTAATTAAAAAAAAATATCAATGTTAAAAATTAAATTTTATATATAATATTGTATAGCATTTATTATTTTATAATAATTTTATTTTTTTTTTAATTAAGCACAAAATTATGTCTTTTTATCTTGATTTGTAAAAAAAAATAAATGTTTGGCTTGTGCAAGACTTTTGCTAAAAAATATTTTTTTTAGTTTTTGTTACAATTTGTATTTTTTATAAAGTAAAATAAAATAAAAACGCATCAAGAATTTTTATTCCCATTATTGCACAATTATTGGTTGTCATTGTTTTTTTATGAAATCAATTTGCAGCCGTGCACAAATTTTTCTTTTACATTAACAAAATACTTAAATTTTTCAAAATTACTAAAAATTTTCGTATAATTTTTTGTCTAATCGATCATATTTTCGTCTTGTTTTTGTTTTTAATATTGTCAAATGAATCTTTCTTCTGTTTCATATTTGTTACAAAAAAATTACACTTTGCTGTACAATTTTTAGTTCTTATAGTTCTTTATTGTTGTTCTTTTTATAGAATTGCACATAAAATGATTAAATGTTAAATTGTTTGAGAAAAAAGTGAAAAATTTAAGTAAAAATAATTATTTGCGTTTCATTATTTTTTTGTTTGTTTTGTGAAAAATGTTTGTTCTTTATTTCTTTTTTGCGGTTATTTTTGTTGTAGTTATTTTTTCCTTTGCTTGCCTTTTTTTGCATTAAATTTAATTTTGAAGCGCTTTTGTTCTTGTTTTTTTATGTTTTCTGTATTGAATTCCTATTTCTCCGTTATGCTTTTTGTTCTTTCAAGCATTTCTTTTTCATTGCCACTAAAGCAGACTTGAACATGCTTTATATGAATTATTCGTCATTATTGCTGCACGAAAACATTTTTAGTTTGCTAATTCTGTTTTCGTTATTTGTTTTTGTTTTTTACTTGCATTTCGTTAAGTTTACATTTAAGTTTTTAAATTTTTTTAGTGGTGCATTTTGGCGTGTTTGCCGCCCTTCACAGTAATTTCGTCATTCGCCGCCATTTATTACTATTTAAGATTTCTTTTTTTTTGTTTTTATTTCTTTTTTTTCATATCCTTCTTATTCTCCTTTATTTACTGAAGTTGTCTGTTCTCTTCTCTCCCCACTGCATATATACGATTTTGTTTATGAGTTTCTTTTTTTTTATCGTTTTTGGATTTTTGTTGGTTTTTTTGAATTTTTTGTTTTGCTTTATTTGAGATTTATAGAATGTGTATCAAATCTCAATTGTAGATCTCTTGTATCTTGACATCGACATCGTTCTCCTTTTCGATCATACCTTCATTGGTTGCGTTATTCCAAGCGCCGTTCATGCTCTTCGACGAGGAAAAACACAATTTCATGATGAATGGGAATTTGGTGCCTGAAAATGTGTTTAACGAACGCCAAAAAAAAAGTAAAAAAGAAAGAAAAAAAATTTATATTAAATTTTTGTTATTAATTTATTTGTTAGGATGTGATTGACTTGGGTTAAAGGATTTTGTGCTACTCGTAAAAAAAAATCATCAAGCCTTCACTCCTATCGTTGTTTTTCACATTATTAACTTTGCGAGGCCATTAAATAATATCATTTTCATGCAAGACTTCGCACAGCGCTATCGCCCCCTTTCTCTATCAATAATGAAGCAGTAAAAATTAAGCTTAGTCAAAAGTGCGTATTGAACGCGTCAAACCATAAATGACGACGATTAATTTGCTTTATAAAAAGGCAAAACAACCGCACAGAAAAACGAAAAAGGAATCGAGAAAAAATGCATTGTATTTAGGTTAATGTTGTTTTTGGTTTTGTTTTTACAACATTTGTTTTTAATTTATGGCAACACAAAGCAATTAAAAACATTTTTCATGGTTTTATATATATATATTGTTTTAACAATACATTTTTAGAAAACAAGCGCAATTTTTGCTTATTTTAACAATGAGAAGATTGAAAAAAATCTACATTTCGAAATGTGTCAATTGTGAAGTATATTTTGCACATGAGCCCCAAAAGTATGCAACACAATTTGCGCATTGTGTGTAAAGAATTGTTTTGAATGCGTCTGAAGCGATGCATATGTGTAATACACGGGTGCATAAGAGAGCCAAATAAATACGCGTGAATCGAGTTGATGAACAGCAACAACAACAACAACAATAAAACTTGTTGTTGACAAAAATATTTGCATAAAAGATTTTTTCGACAATGACATGAATGGCGGCGGCGTCAAGAGTCGCTACTAACATATTGCAATAAACACTCAATGCAGACAACAACATAATCATCGACATCAACGTCATTATGATTAAGGCGAACAATACAATGTTGTAAAGAATCGTGTTTTGCTGTCAAAAATAATATTAAATAAATATTTATAAAAATATTTATGACAATCGGCGAATCCGAGGCCGTGAAAGGCTTTCAGGCATGCATGCATGTCGGAGATTAGCGCACATGGCGTATGCGTAACGCAATTCAATTTTGGCTTGTATGCAGCGTGTCATAATGAAGGCATTTTTGATTTCATTTTAATTATTATGGCTGTGTATGCATGCCTGTTTGTATGTGTGTGTGACTGTGTCTATTTGTGTGTTTGCGTTATGCCAAATTAAACGCACAATTAAAACACAAATTTATGCATTTTGAAACAAAACTAATGAAAATTAAAATAAGCACTTTCTGCAACATTTATTGTGAAACTTTTGCGTACGCCGACGGCGACCTTTAGCCTCGGCGCCATACCAACAAAGTTCAGGGTTGTTGTTGTGCTAAAATGCGTTACGCGCCTCAAGAATTTTGCGCTTGACTTAATTGCCAAATTAGAATATTCTGTGAATTTGTAGTCAAAGCAATGTGAAAAAGTAAAAAGTTGAGCATGAACATTTCCGAAAAATTTAGATGACAATGTGTTGGCGTTGATTGGTATCATTGGAGTGAGTGAGACAAAGTGTGTGCCGCGTCAAGTCGAGTCGAGGGTCGAGTTGTTATTGAAGCGAAATTGTCAAAATTCGACATGCTAATGAAAACATCTGTTAATGTGCGTTGACAACGACAAATATTGGAAAACTTTACGCTTCATTGCCTACTTTAAGGCGCAATTTAAAGGGACGCACAGCTTTGTTTTGTTAGTGGTTATAAGTTGGATGTGGGGAGATGGGGAGATTAGTTATAAACTGACTTTGGAAAGTTCTATTGGAGATTATGTTGTTTGTGACATTTCCAAAGTCAGTTGATTATGTTAGGTGTGAGTACGGGGTATGAGGATTTATAATAGTATATATCAAAAGAACGAGTCAATTATACACGCTCTCCTCACCTTTACCCTCAATCGGCAGATGATTGCATTTCATGATGGCCAATACAGCTTGCGATATATTCGGGAACTCAATCAAGCCCGATGAGGAACGTTCGGTCTTCAGTGGGAACAATCGCACCGATGTGGCTGGCACCTCTTTAATATTGAAAATGCCAATCAATTGGTCCTCGGTTAGACCGGGTGGTGTATTGAAAAAGTGTAGAATCTGCAATAATTAAAAATAAATACAACAGTTAATTTATGAAATGTATTGAAATGGATATTGTGTAAATGCTTACCTTGCTCGGTGGTTGTATGCGATTTTTGCTGGCCTGTGCCGGCGACAGGAAACGATTGTTCTTGGAGCCAGTATACTCCTTGAAGCTCGGTGTATGATCGGGTAATAAAAATGGATTGATAACTTCCGAAAGGAAATTCTGTTTCGAGAATGCAATTTGGATTTTGCCACCAGTCCCAACCGGAATGTTGTTCAGATGTTGGACGCAACGTTCAACGGCAACTGAATCGCCCATTTGTACCATAGCGGTGCCTTCTTTGGTTTTCAGGAATTTAATCTGTTAATTTTGTATGTAAAGAAACAAAAAAAAATTATAACAATTAATAAGTTATAAACTTCCTTAAGGAACAGCTAGTTTGTTAGTTGAGAGACGTATACGTGATATTTTGCATAATAAACTGCAACTTGAAAGCGTTTCATGGTAAAAGTTTATTTTTTGTGTATATAAAAGTTACGCAAAAGTTTAAAAAAGTTTCACGCTGCTGTGCACTTTGACTGACGCGTTCACTCAATTTGAAAGCTGCATTAAACAAAACTTTCAAAGAAAGGACCGGGGCGGCATGCAAACAAAAATTGTCACAATTCGCGGTGAGTGCAATACAAATGAAACCAGTATAGCAAGTTTTATTTGTCTCATATTAGTCACAAATAGAAAAGGATAATAAACGCCTCGAGTCATTAAATCGATATGAGTCTCTCTACATTAAACTTTTGAGCTCGTGTTTATTTTTTTAATGCTTGTGGTTCTGTTGGTCAGGCGCAAAATTACACACATAGATATACACACACACACACACACACACACAGAAATATGAAAAGGTGCGAACGGAAGTGCTTGTGAAAGGCATTTGTCATAATCATCACCAACATGAACATCATTAACAATATCATCATTATCATTATTATGAGGCTTCTAAAGTGTGCAAACTATTTTGAACAACTATGAAAAGGCGCGCTTTGAATGCTGACAATTCCGTTCATCTCTTCAACTATTTTTCTCGCTCCCTCACTTCAATGCTCGCACACACACACACACACATCGACGCACACCACACACAATTTCAAAGCTAGTTGTGTGTCGTAAATGTAAATAAATGAAATTATAGCGCGCACAGTCACTCATGTCAGCATCAAGTGCTTTCCAACGCTTTCAGCTGCTCTATGCCGCCACTCGTCAGGCGCAGCTGAAAGAATTGTGTGATTACGTACACATGTATGTGTGTGTGCATGTGTTTCCCTACAACGACCCTGACATGAGTCAAACGAAGCGAATCAACCTCGACTTGTATGTCCAACATTGCATTTTATTGAATTTGCCGCTGACATTTCTGCTGTTTGAGATTGTTCTGTAACAGGACATACACTCACTCCCACACACACACCCACACAACTATAAGCAGCCTCAGGTGCACAGGAGGATCATGGCTTAGTTCAAACGTACGGTGGTGTTCAAAGCATTTGTACACTATTGAACTCTATGCTTCGTACAAATATATAAATCAATTTAAAGTTGATTTTTCGCATTACTTCCGACCACAAGAAGTGGCAATTGTGGCTGCAATGCATACGAGCGTAAGCGTAGTGTAAGTAATTGAAGCAATACTTCTTTTTGTCTTCTACTGTAGAAAAAACAGAGACAAGCGACTGCCGGAAAGTATGCTAAGATTTATAAAAGTTTTTGCTATGAACTGCTGCATACTTTCAAGCAGCTGTTTTGAAAATTGATGCTAATAAGATTGCTTGCTTCAATTTGATTATATTTAAATGTCTTATTTGCATTTAGAAACAAATTGAATTGTTTTTGCAAACATGTATCGTCCGTACACTTTAATGATATTTTCCCAGTTACAGCTCATTGATGCACACATACTCAAGCAATAACAGTTTAGTCAATGCAACGCAATTAAGTGTCAACTTCCGCTCATTGCGTTAGTGAAGTAAAGCGCAAAGCGCAAATGGTGATAATAATAATTGCAGTCACTTATAAAACTCACTACGGTGTCAGTAGCGCCATGCAATAAAAAACAAAAAAAATGGATTACAAAATGGCCGGAAATGGTGAAAAAAACGGTGTTGAAAAAGACAAAGACGATGAGCAAAGCAAAGTGGCAGGCAATTTGTAACGTGTAACAAGAACCAAGCCCAGCAGCAGCGCAATGCAACGCGCGTCGAAGCATCTGCGAGTAAGAAGTGCAGTTGCCGCCTGCGCCTAAAAACAGGCAACAAGAAAAACGAGTAAATGACAAACAATGCACACAGCGGCGCAGCAGTGCAGTGGCAGAGTAAAAAAATGTGTCACAATCAACCAGCGGCAAAGGAAGTGAACCAGCAAAATGGCAGTGAGCAAAAAGTGTTGAGAGCTCTGCAGGCAGATGACTAAAATGGCGACTGAAGCATTGGAAAAAAAGCCAGAGCAAAAAC
Organism: Phortica magna; assembly: GCA_037044515.1. NCBI lineage: Eukaryota > Metazoa > Arthropoda > Insecta > Diptera > Drosophilidae > Phortica > Phortica magna. The sequence goes on along the minus strand of JBAMBP010002144.1, from coordinate 129,632 downwards.
ATGATAAGAAGCAGCGTAGTAAGAAGAAGCAGCAGCAAAATGAGTTGATACAAAATGAAGCAAGAGCAACAACAACAGCAACAATTCAGCAGCATCAATTGAGAGAGCGAGCCTATAAAACTGTGCAATGAACTCTGTTTTGGTGCCTACTAAAAATTGCATGCGCTATGAAAAGCAGTCACAAATTCAGCAACAACAACAGCAATGACGATGAGCAGCACAAAACGCCATGACTTATGCAATACGTTTTTACGTTTTGCCAAAAGTTCGCTTGAGCGCTTTTCTGCATTTCCGCTTCAATGTGACTGACTGACTCACTGCCTGAATGAATGAGTGAGCGAATGGTTGGTTGACTGACTGACAGCGCAGTAAAAACATTTCTTTTTTTGGCGGAAGGAAGCAAAGTCAGTTGTGGTGGCATTGCTTTGATTTGTCTCGACATTTCGCTTGTTGTTGTTGTTGTTGTTGTTGATGGTGATGAACTTCTGTCAGTCTGTCTGTGTGTTTATTATGTACTCTGTGCAGATTCATTTCTCTTGCCAAAATATGTCTCGTTTCTGGCCGGCTCGAAGTTCACTTTGGGCTTTGACTTTGGCTTTGGCACATTAATTAAATTGTTCAGCGATGCAATACTTGTACTGCCTTTTGTTGTTGCTGTACTTGACTCGCGTCGATTTCACATTCATTTCTAACGTCTGGTTTCCTTTTTTTTTTGTTTTCTTAGCCTTTGTTTTGGTTTGATTTGTTGTTCTGAACTTTGATCTTTTGCCATGCGCTTTAAGTTGTGCTTTGAAGTGTTGGCTTTCATTTAAACGATGGACTTCGGTCACTGTCAACTCATTCAATAATATTTCGACACTTTAAGTTTAATCAACAAAGTATATTTAATTGTTTTTCTTTTGGTAACGCAATTTCATTTGCGGAACAAAAATGCTACGCTAGAAAATATATCATGCAATAATTACACCATAAATTGAATGCATAATTGGTGAAATAATAGAAATAATGATTACCAAGCAAATGTATGTGTAATTACAAATGATTTTCATGAGTGAAAGTGAAAATGTTGCTTGAACGCCATGCCGCGTCACAAATCAATTTTTCACAGCCACGCGAACGATGTCGTTGAACTCGGTCAGCAACAAAGCATTGGCCAAGCCAATACTGATGTCCGTTGGCCAAGTTAAGCTAACCAAGTCAAGTCATGCCAAGCCAAGCCAAAACAAACCGAAACCAAAACCAAAACGTTTCGCGTATGAAAGTAAAGCAAACAAAATCAAATCAAGCCAAGGCAACTCAACTCAGCTCAACGATGTCGGCAGCGAGCCGTGAAACTGGTTTCAATTGCGTGCAACATTTACGCAGCGCCAACGGCGTCGACTTCGACTTCGACGTTGACGTCGCTGCCATTGGCGCAGCTTATGAACTCTCAACGTCGTCGCTCGACGCTTTGTCGTGGCCATTAAACGACGACAGCGACGACAGATTTTTCAGCTGTCGATGTGTGACTGACTTGACAACTCGTTCATACATCAAATAAAGTCAAAATGTGCGCATTTTTCTTTGCTGATATTCAGTTTTTTCTCCATTTTTAAATGCATTTGCGCAAAACGACATTTCAAATGCCTTCATTTGGCATAAATGCGCATTTCTGTCTGTCCGTTGGTCGTTGAACATTTAACAGAAAAAAATAACGAATTTTCAACTGCTCTCAAATAAAAGAAAAAAAAATCACTTGTCTGTAAAAAATAATGGCTTCGCATGCATTCAGTCATCAAAATAAAATAATATAACAAATAATCGCCGTTGAATTTTTTGGCATTAATTTGTTTTTTATGCCATTTTTGGTAATTTTTATCTCAAATTATTTTGTAAAATATTTTTCATTGAAGCCGAAACATTTTGAAGGCTGTTAACTGCTAACATGGCAATTTTGTGTTTTGTTCGCCGAAGATCATACAAAAGTTGATCGCCCAAGGGAAGGAAAGAAAAAATATAAATATTTTTTAGAAGCTTTTAATTCTCCATTTTGGAACTATTTTGATGATTGATAGAATTTAAGTGAAAATAAAAGGACAAAAGCAAAAATTAAGCGGCAAAAAAAGTTGTAACAGCAAAATGTCAAAAACGCGTCTGTTGCGCCTGAAAGCATATCCAAAAATTATGTGAGAATATTTTTATTTTTAAGGCGTAAAAAATCACACATGATATTTTGTGCAAGAATCGAATTTCAAGCGAGTTTTGATTTATTAAAAAAACAATCGACAAAAAAAAAAACAACATGAAACATTTTTGCATAAAAACAATTTGCTTGAAACAATACCAACTGCAACAACAACAACAATAAACAAACCAAGCCAATTGAGTTTGTTGAATTTGCATTTCGAAAATAATTCAATGAAATTTTATGCCAACCAAAATGAACTAAAAACCGTGATTCAATTAGCGCTTTGAATGAAGTCAACTGTGATTTTTCGCTTCATTCTATTTATTATTTTTTTTTATTTAAGATTCAAATATGCGTAATGACATGCAAAAAAACAAACGTATGTTTTTGTGCGTGCCAAAGGACGAAGCAAGTAAGGGAACGAAGAAAAAAAACGTATAATTAATTACGCATTAAAAAGACATTTGTTCAATGAGTCGCTTAGTTAAGTGTGTCCTTATGGCTGGCAGGGGGCGTGGCATAGCATGGTGTGTTGCTAGTTGCTAGTTAGTTTGTTATGTAAAGTTCTGAAAACAATTTCAGGCAAAACAAAATGAGCGTTGAAAATTTTATCGCATGCGTAATTAAATCGCGAAGCGTTCAAGTGGCAGCGACGACGACAACAACGACGACAACGACGGTGATTATGATGAGCATGACGACGCTTCTGATAATGATTACGATAATGTTAATGACCATAATGAACCGTCAATGCGCCATTGAACACGCACAGTGAATTAAAACAAAACAAAAGGAAAACCTGCGAGCATAAAACAATGATTAACCCCGCCGTCGTCGTGTATGCTTAATAATTAACGTGCAGTCTGGCAACGCTTCGATGGCGTCGTGCGTCCGCATTGCTTCATTAGGCACGCGTCAAATGGCATTTGTGCGTTTGTGCGTTTTCTGTTCGAAATGTTGACACTCGTTACACTAGTCAACAGACATGACACCATGCGTTTGCGCTTTTGGCTCAAACTTCCTTGCCCACCAAAGTGATAATTTCGCATCTGTTTAACAGCAACAGCAGCAACAACAACAACAAGCTATCTACAATGTCCACTCAACTATGAATGATTTTTGATTTTTCATCCAAGTTGTCTGTTGACCAAAACCAACAACAAAAACTGACCAAGTATATCACTAACACTCCCCCCACCCCTGCCCAGAATTTGTGCGTATCCTTTTGTTCAGCGCCGAAATTCATGCTTTGCTTTGTATCTTAACACTTTCTGCTTCAATGATTTAAATGAATTCCATTTTCTTTATTCCATTTTTACTTTTCTTTTTGTTTTCACGTTTGTTTTTTCATGACTTTTATTTCTTTTTTTTTTTTATTTTTGTGTGCTATTAAATTTGATTATTAGCTTTGGTTAGGCTTAATATATTTTTATATATACAAATATATATATTTTTTTGGTCTTTTCATATGAAATTTTATTTCTTCATTGATGCGTTTGCTTTCGTCAGTCGAGCGTGGCTCGAGTTGAATTTATTGTTCCAATGAGCTCATTATTCAGCTTTTTTTTTTGTGGTTTCGCATTTTATTTTTGGTCTGTTGCTCATTTCACTTTTCCTCACGTTTATTAGCTCTGAGTTTTCTGCTTGATCTTATTTAAGTACTCATAAGTTTTGTTTAGCCAATAAGCATTTCCCTGTCGAGACGGTCGACTAAGCGCATTCATGTCTATTATATATCATATATAGTCTGCACTTTGCTTAACCAAAGCGATTTAATGTTTTGCTTTTCATGGCTTAAAATTTATTATACGAGCGAGAAAATGCTTCATCAGCTCGAATGGGTTTATGTTTAGCACATATATATATAATATGAGACACGATCGCGCGTGCTTAAATAATAGCACGTTTAAATTAGGTCAGAAGAAAATCAACTCGGTAAAGTTAATGTCGATGATAATCATTTTCGGCTGCGACATGCTTCCAATAATGCTCAACACATTCTTACTCTTAGCGTATTTGAATTTATGGCATTGCCGCTTCGGCCGTAAATCGAATTGGCACGCACAACGCACGTATATATGTATGTGTGTGTGTGTAGGCGTTTCTTCTGTGTTGATATTTCAAAATGCATGTGTTGACTAAGCAAGCGCGTAAACCACAACAAAAACCACAAAACACACACACACACTCACAAACGTCCAAGCACAGAGAATGCTTTGATTGAGTGCCAATCAATTTCGACCTCAGTAGGCGGACGTATAACCAACGAAAGACAAACAGACACTAAGACGGAAGTATAATCGTCGTCTGACCAACTTCATGCATATGTGTTCATATCCCTTTTTTAATGACAAAGTGCTTTGCAAATTGCCTTGTATGCATGCGTGTGTGTGTGTGTGTGTATGAAAAGAGCACAAAAGCAAGGCCAGTTTGAAATCGCACTTAGAATTGACGTCAAACAAAAAGTGTTGCATACTTCGTTGCGTAAACGATTTACTTGCTTCAGTGAGCGCAAGCGATGACGACATTTTAAGAGCTTAGCCAACGAACGAATGAACGTTGAAATATTTGATCATTCAAAGGCGTGAATAATGTTTGCGCATAAACATTTTTAATGGCTAATGAGTTGTTTCCGTTTGTAGATTTCGGACCGGAAGTATCTCTATAATAAATCAGCTATGCTCATTGTCGTTCAGTTAAGCTGAGCTGAGCTTTGCCGCGCCACAACACGTTTCCGGCTTATCAGTTGCTATGCACTGCAGGACAATAATGACGATGACGAAGACGACGACGACGACATTGAAAGTGGGGCACAAAAAGGGGTGAAAAAAAAAGAAAAATTCCCAACAATTGTGCAGAAGTGATACGCGTAATCTTTACTTCAATGACCCTCACTTTGATAGACTGTCTGTTTGTCGCATGTGTGTGTGTGTGTGTGTGTGTGTGTCATGCCATGCTTACGTGTCTTAAGTTATGTAACACGAATGCCGGTGACGACAATTGCGTAACTGCATTTAAACGTAAAGTTGTTTCTGTTGTTTTGCGCTTTAAATGCTGGAAATGTACTTGCATGCAACTCCGTTGGGCATAATTGACGGTGTACGAGTGCTAAAGTCAAAGCCAGCCAAGTGCCATCAGAACAAAGTTAAAATGATTTCGTTCTTTTGTTTTACGAGTATTTCCATTTAGTCACCGGGGACATTTTATGCTTCTGTCTCGGATTGTTGGCCCACGCATTTCCTTGTTGCGTTTCATTTTCCTTTTTTTGTCTTTGCTTAGCTTTGTTTTCTTTTGTTTTGTTTTGTTTTGTTGGGTTGCTTTTTCATCATAGTACAAAAAAGGCACTTGATAAATGTTCCCTTGCGACGACTTTTCTTCAGTTTTTTGTTGTTTCCTTTTTGCAAAAGTTGGTCTAATGTAGTGAGTTGTGCCTTTGAGAATTATTTGCATTGTGTGTCGTCAAAGATTATGATGAAAGCACGCAATTTTCTGCTTTGTTTTGTGATCGTTCTAGGATGATAGGCAATCGAAGGTGACTACAGCACGTTTGAATGCACAAAAGGCAGTTCAAAAGGCCAAGACACAAAAAGTGTTTTTCGATCAGTGTCCTGAAGCTCTAAAATTTAAGGTTTTGAAGTTTTTGTGAAGATTTTGTCAAATTTCACATTATTGCACAAATTTTATTAGTAAAGCTGCCAAAAAGTATACTACGAATTCTTGCACATTTTCATTAGTTTTACGAACACACTCTACTATAGCATTGAAGATGACTTTTCATTGTAAAACGAAGTTCCTTTCGTTTCAATGCATTTGCGAAATTTCCTTTTATTATTATATTGTTCAACTTTAGCCTATAACAGAAAAAGCTTTTTAAAGATTATAGTCGGTTACCTGAACATGTTCATGTACATTTATGCAGCTGTCGTGTCTTTCAATACTTTCCCACAGATTATGACACAATAAAAACGCTTAAGTGGATTTAAAATCAAAATACCAAATGGATTATCTACCCAAAGGTAACAACAACAATAACAACAGAGAGAATAGATACTAAAACCAATACTTCCGCACCAATAGGTAAAAGCATTAGCACCGCTTTGAGTACAAAACGGAAATTGATTGCTAAGCAATTTTACACAACCGAAAATGACACAAAGTGTGTGTAAGCGAGACAGCAATAAGTACATTAAGAAACATTGAGTCTCGTATAGCATAAAGAGAACCTTCCGAAAAAAGAAAATACATAAGCAAAGGCAAGCAACACGAAAAAGGATATTGAAAGCAAGAATGACTTGCATGAAGAAAGTGCTTAAAATGTAAGTCAAAAACAAGCAGAGAACAAAAACAGAAACAACAACAGCAACAGCAACCACAACACCTGCACGTTTGGAACGTGGGCCAGAGTTGCCACCGCCACTGAGCTTCAGCTCTAGCAAAAGTGCAACTGAGTGTAAACTGAGTGTAACTAAGCACGTTTGTTGTACGACAGCAATGTTTGAGCATTGAACCGCAAAACCGAAAATGTTGTCATTTGTTAAAGTGGCAAAGAATATAAGAAACGGTAAGAAAAACCGAAATACATTTATAAGAAAAAGAAACGACAACATTTTAGTGCTAAGTATATGAAAAGTGAAAGCAGTTAAATACAACAAGCAAAATAGACGAGTTTTCTTCATTCGTACAATCGTTTGTCCTTTGTCCTTGTTTGCAGCAAGACGTCTTTGACTTTGCTGATAAACGTTTTAGATAAATAAATGCGGAATTTTTTCTTTTTTTTTACCCCCGACTTTCCTTCAGTTGACTATTTTCTTCTTTGCCTTACTTATTTCACTGTTTGGGCATTAGTGTCACATCTGAGCATGAAAAATAAGTAGCAAGGGGTGGCGCAGTGGCACGCCAGATCGACAACTCAGCACATGAAAAAGTTTATTTGATTTCATTTAGTTTTTCCACACTCTCTAATGATGATGCACGTACGTACGCTAGTATTTGGTTCAAGGACTCGCATCGACTTTGTGATTTGTCGTTGCGCTACTGAAATGAGTTGAGCATAAAGAAAATAAAAACGGTTTTTGTACATTGTGCTTAAGACAGCTGAGCGAGAGTGAACGTTGTGCGTTGGTGTATCTCAAAATCGTATTTATTTCCGACTAAGTATTTGCTTGGAAATGCTAAGAATAAAATGTAAATTGCATGTGCGACAAATGCTTCCGTTATTTCTTGGTTTTTTTTTTTTTTGCTTAGAATATTTAAGCTTATTATGTAATAAAAATAATGCTCATTTGATGCTATCAAATCTTCCGAAGCATTTTACTGTAAGCCACTTGAAGAAGCAAACGTAAGATGCACGAGAAGGTCATCTGATTTAAATTGAATAAGTTCTTCTAACTCATCTTACACTGAAGGCGAAATTAATTATTTCTGCTGCTCATGTTCATATGATTGGTCATGTCTGAGTGTCCAATGTTATGAGGGCTAAAATACATGTGTGTTCTTGTTATATGTACATATGTCTTGAAATCAAGCCTATTTTGCAAATCCGCTCTGTCAATACACTGAAGTCACGCTCTTTTAGTAAAATCTCCGAATTCAGATTACGCCTTAGAAGATGTCTTCGTGTGAAGCCTTCATATTTCATTAGTAAAAATAAAAATGTTAAGTCATGGCCAAATTATCAATCAAGTTTCGTGTTATTTCCCATATAGTTGGACACACCTTTATTAAAAAAGGAAACTAAAAAATATCACGTATACGCACACGCTTATTATTATTTGGCGCATATCATATTTAAAGTGTGTGCACTTTTGTTATGTTTTTTGTTTATAAATACAAAAATATAATTTATAGTCTAAGTAATGTAAAATGCAAACTCACCCGTGCTACGTTTCCGTATAAGCAGACCAAATTGAATAGTTTATCTGTATTCGATGTGTCATGGTCCAGGCCATAAACCATCATAACGGCGCCCTTGGGTATGAAAATGAAACAAAAGACGAGTTAATTAAATTGCTGGCGATAAATCGAATAATATATATCAAGAAGAAGAAGTTGAAAGAGGAGTGGCGTTGCAAGCGTGGCAAGTAAAGCAAACCGAACCGAACCGTACCGAACCGAACCGACGTTGTAGAACAGAGTTGAGGTTGAGTTGAGTAGAGTAGAGTAGAGTAAAGTAGAGTGACCCGAAATGTGAAGACGAGTAAAGTGTGCGGTAAGACGCAAAGGCTGAGGAATGGTGGTGGTCAAGCGAATCGAGTTTGAACGGAACACAAAAATTTGTGTAAATATGTGGAAAACACAATTAAAACATGAAGTCATTTCTTTTGTTTGTTTTGTCTGTTTTTTGTTTATATATATGTATATATATATATTTGTTTTTTGTGCGCAATTAGTTCGGTAACCTGTTTTGTACGTAAGGTTGATAGCATTATTGTGGCATGACACCCATTTGGCATGACCCCAAACCCAACCGCCCTGCCCTGTACCACCAGACCGCATGTATCATTGGTGTTGCACGATTGGTGTTGTCGCTGTTGATGCCGTGTTGGTTTGTCACATACCAATTCGCCCAAATACACATCCGAGAAGCCATGTTGAATGCCACGTCGTTGTATCGGACGAAACATGCAATGGAAAAGTGATATAACTCGTTCGGTGGTCACGTCTTCGGTCACATCTCTGTTCACATTGACGGCAGCGGCGGCGGCGCCAGCGGCGGTGGTTTGCTTTTGCATAACGCTTAGATTTTTTGCATCGAGATTTCTTTTTGAATTTGCATACATCGTTGAATGCGATGCGCTCATTGTTTGCTGTTGTTGTTGTTGGTTGATTCTCACCTGGGCCTGTCCTTGTTGTGTGAAGGCGACGGGCGGATTGCGGCCGGCAACAACGGGCGGATCCTTCATTAGACCGGTCGTGTGTATGGTTGCGCCCTTCCAATTCTCGGGCGTGGTGGGATGGAACTCGGGTGCGCCGAATGGCGGGAAAGCGGCGCCTGGTCCCAAAAGCGGCGGCTCTTTAAATTGAACAAGATTTTGTGGTGTGGGTATCAGACCGACTTTTGTCATTGTTGAATTATTTGTTGTTGTTGTTGTTGTGTGAGTGTTGTGCGTGCAGATTTTTTTTTTATTTATTGTTGGTTGGTTGTTGTTGTTGTTATTATTGTTGTTGTAGTTGTGCATAATGCATTTGCATAGTTTTAGTTATTTTTTTTTTTAAGTTTTATTTGATTTTGTTAAATTTTATGTTACATGCAAAATTGTATGCAATTTTTTTTTGTCATTTTTTTTATGTTTAGTTTCATTTTGTACAACAAATAAGCAGGCAAGGCACAGGATGTTGCAAAACACACACAAATGGCAGGCGGAGGATGCGCAAAATGCAATAAAATAAAAGAGAAAAAAAAACGGAAAATAAAGAAAATGTATAAAATTATTTGCGCTTAAGAAATAAATTATTTTTTTTTTTTATAAACAAGCTTAGCATTATTAAATTGTTATGTTTATGTATGTAAGTGTCTTGTTATTGTGTGTTTTATATTTTATTAATTTTTTTTTCAAGTTATATTTTAATTTCAACTTGAAAAGTTCATTTATTTTTCTATCTATTTTTTCAGGCATGTTCTCCTACGACATTCTTTTGTCTGCGCGCAGTACTGTCATTTACAGCAGTTACTGCTTGTTCTCTACCTGACATGCGCTGCTATAAAATGCAGTGCTTCAAAGTACGAAGGTCATGTTGCTTTTAATTGAATTCTTAAATTCACAAGAAAATTTTAATTTCAGAATTTTTCAAAAAGCTTAAAAGAAAAAATTCAACAAAGAATTATTAAAAAATTTATACATTAAAATTTTGTTCATTTGCCTTTAAATTTTGTTGTTTTTTTTTTTTTAATTAAAGTTGGCACTTCAATTTTGTACATGTTTATTCGGCGAAACCATGCTGAGTGTAAATATTTATACAACATTTTTCTCATTTTGCTAAGCGCGTTTTGTTGCTCTTCTTCTTCTTTCGCATTGCTCTCACAATGAAAACAAAAAATGAAATATTTCAAACGCAAATCCTGCAGGATTAAGAGCTTTTTTCAAGTGCCTGCGTCACACTCATATAGGTGACGCAACGCTTGTGTGCGACTTTTTGCCGCGCCCAATTTTGCATGCTCAAAAAATTGCATCAATTTGTTTATAAAAAATCAAAAAAGAAGAAAAAGGAAATCACGCAAACAAAGCGAAAACAAATAAGTAAGCATGTGAAAAAAATTATGTAAAACGGCAACAAAATGGCGACGAAAAAAGGCTACACGAAATTGCAAAAACAGAAGAGATAAAAAAATGTTGCATACAAAAATGGGCAGACAATGAAGTCGTGTGGCATTTGTTTTTGTTTTTTTTTTTTGACACATTTCTTTGCGTTTTACACTCTTCTCTTTTTGTTGGCACTTGTTTTTGTTAATATACAAATATATGTATATATTTTTTCCATTTGGTTTTTAGTGCATTTTTATGCGCATATTTTGGTAACTTCATTTGTTGGTTTCAGCCGGCGGCGTTGTTGCTTAAAAAAATGACAAAGAAACCAAATGGAAAAAAATAAAAAAAAAAAAAAAAAAGTTTCGCCATTTTTTCCACTTTTTTTATAATATTTATTTTTGGTTGGCTTTAAGCATAACACATGAATCAATTAATGGTATATCATGCTGTCTTGCGAAACTAAATCGTTTTGTATTAAAACGAACAGAGTTGCCAACACTTCTGTTGATTTCTGTGTCGCTCAGCAAAGTTTTTGCCGCAATTAATGAATTGAAATGAGTTAAAAAAATACATGACAAAAGTGTCACTCAAAATGTCAAAAGGTCGCATTAATTAAATTCAATTTGCAATTGCACACAAGACAGAAAAACAAAATGGCTGACGTCAATGCAATAAAGCCGACACAAGGCAATGCCATGTTTCGCTTTGTCACTTTTGATATCCTTTTTGTTTGGTTTCCTTCAATGAAATCCCATAAGTTTGTGCAATATTAATAATTCAATAAGAATTATTTCGCAACTCTTTTGTCTTCTCTTGTTGACCTTTGCTTTAAAGTTGAGCCTTTTTTTTTGACTGCAACAACATTGTCTTTACTTTAGTTACTTAAATTAAAGCACGAGCACGGAAGTCGTAAAACTTGATCTTTGCACTAATCCTAAACTTGTCAATAGCTGAGAGAAGGAAAGCGGAGAGATTAACAGTTGAAGTTATTTTGCCAATAGAAACTTCAACTTGAACTTTCTTGCGTTGAGTAACTTTGCGCTCTGTTACGGAGACTTCGACATCGCCTGCTGTGTGAAGTTACTTAGACAGCGAAATGTGCCTTAACTTTGCGCGACAACTTTTCGATTCAATTTAAAGTTGGTAATAAGTAAATAAGCCAGCAACAACATCTTTTTTCAAGTCTACCGAAAATTCGGTTGCAAATAAAAAAAGAAGTTAGCATTGAAACGAAAATTCCTTTGCAATCAACAGCAAACCCAACTTCTGGCAAGGCGAATGTTTTTGTTTTTGTTTTTTGTATTTTGTTTTTTTGACGCTTAGAGGCTTGGCTTGGCTTGACTGCTGTTAAGCCCAACCTAAGACCCTGCCAAGCGATCAGCTGCCAATGCAATAAACTCAGACACAAGAGCAAAGCCAAGTAAAGTCTTCTTTTTTTATATTCGTTTTTATTTTTGTTCGTTTGTCTGTGCGTATTTTTTTTTTGGCTGTCGGAAATTGCCGCCGGCACGTTTGCACCAGAAGTTCTTGAACCTTATTTCGTTGGCATTCGATGGTGACAAGGGCGGCAGCGTTGTAAGGGCAAAGGAAACACACACACAGAAACGAGAAGCGAAACCGACGTTAAACAACGCAAAATTTGTTTTTCGCTTTAATTGAAATGTGCGCCGACGGCAAAATCACCAAAAAAGCGAGCAGAGAAACCTTTGAGTTGAGTGTGTGTGTGTGTGTGTGTGTGCGTCTTTGATGGCGGCATGCAAAGCATAACGGTACTGTTCACAAAATGGCGTCGACAGCTTTGCCATTAGTGCTGAGCCGAGCTGAGCTGAGGCTCTGGCCTCGCGGCGGAAGCGTGCTTAGCATGTCTAAGCATTAGTCGATGCTTTGAGCGTGACACGCGATGCCGCCTCCAAGCGTGTCACGCCCATCGATAGGTGCGAAATGCGCCCATTTTTGCTTTACTTTGCTTTCCTTAGCTCACTGATTGAAAAAGGAAGTTGTTGTTTAGTAACGCTCGCGTTTTATGATATGCCATGGCGTATGAGTAATTTACATAATTCAAATTGCTTGGCCATAAATTACGCATACGACGCGTATTGCATGCAATTCAATTTTACGCTTTTCCCTTCAACAACAAATTTTCTTCACACTTCTTTTTTTATTGTTTTGTTTGTTTCTTTGGTCTTTGTTTTTGTATGTTCGCAAGTTGTTATTACTAAACGACATGTTATTTATTATTATGTGCGTTAGACATGAAATGTGAGTAACAAATGAGCGCTGAGGCATAAACAATTGCAGGAAGTTTTGGTGGGGCAACAAAAGCGTGCCTCATTTTCCATAATTTGCTTTGAAATGCCATGAAATATGACACAAATTGAGAAAGTCAAAGAAAGCATGCATACCGATGCAAGTACTTCACGAAAAAGGAAGAGAGGCTCATTTTTCTATGCTTAATCAAAGGTCTACTAATGTATGTTCGTCTCGATTGTCTGCTTTAATATTAAGAGCGGCTTATCTAAGCTGACGACTGATTGAAATATGCATACGTCATGTGGGCCGAGAAAAAACATTTGCATTAAATTTTAAATATCAAATTAAATTTCTGCCACACAACAACATGTATTAACATAAAAGAAAACAAAAAAATACTTAACATTTTAGAAATCAAGGTGCCGCCCACCACATGCACGCCGTGTAAGGCATGGCAGCGGACATAAACCGCAGCTCATAAAAGCATCACGCACGCAAAGCATACAAAACCACAAAAGTGTGAATTTTAATGCCGCGCATGTCATCATGTGCGCGCTTCCGCTCATTCTTTATTTTAATTATTTTGCTGTTGCTTTTTTTTTATTTATATTTTCTTTCTATTAAATTTGCTTAAACATGTCGCTTTGAGCGCATTTGTGCTGCGCTACGCATAATTTGTGTTGTTAATGTGGCAAAAGCGTAGAATGCAACACGAAGCCACATGATGCAACAGCAACAGCAAGCCAGCAAAGCCGCCATGCAACAACAACAACAATAACATAATGGTTGACATTTGTTAAATGGCATTTCCGCTGCACGAACGAATGACGATTCTGTTGCCGCCGTCGCCGCCATTTTGATTTGCACACAAAGCGTACAGCATGCGACATGCGTTGACATATTTAACACAGCTTTTTCCAGCGTTTGAGTGTTGTTGTTGCTGTTGTTGCTGTTGTCTTTGTTGTTGTTGTTGCAGCAGTTTAATGCAATTGCGTTTTGTCGACTTTGCGGCATTTTGTCAACGCTTTGACAAAGCAAACAAGCGCGCCAACAACTGTGGCAACAGTTGATGTTTGGCTTCAGCAACACACAAATTTTGCTCCGAAACTTGACAACCCTGTTTTCATTTGCTTCGTGGTGGTCGTTTTCTGTGTGTTGCCGCAAAACCAAATGCCAACCAACAGTTGCTTTGCGGGGCAGGGGCACCGGCGGTGGCAGGAGCAGCGGCAACGGCAGCCATTTTGTATGTTCACTTTGATTCTTGGCGCATTAAATGCGTAAAGTTAATTGCAATTGCGAAAAATACTTCTGTTTTGAGCATTTTAATCAAGCTTCATTTTTACTGCGCCACTAAATCGTGCCACGGCCAGGGTTGTCAACGCTGGCTTAATTAAACTAATAAATTTCGCGTTGCTTTGCAATTATGATATTATTTTGGAAGCGAAACATAATTCAGTTGCTCATAAATTTATTCTGTGCCCTAAATGACATTTAAGCAATTTATTTGTATTATTATTTTTGCGGTGTCAACTCTGCCCTTTATTTTCTTAGCATTGTTAAACGTTTGAAAGCAAACTATAAATTTTTCGTTCAAGTGTTTTTGTGTCAAATTAAATGAAATATGACGAAAGTCATTGCACATAAAGCAGTCTTATATTTAAATCTTATTTATTTGCGCTCAAATGCACAAATCAAAACAAACATTTTTATTTCAAAAGCAGTTTTTTGTGTTATTTTCCTTAATACGAAAATGTGAGGAAGCGTTAAAAAAATACTCAACTCAATTAAAATACATGAAATTCAAAAGCTTTTTGCTTTAGCAAATTCTCTCAAACGTTCGTTTGTATTAAATTGAAATACTTCTGAAATTGCGAAAACAAAACAAAAATAGAAACCAAAATTGAAGTGCAGATCAAATAAAACTCTCAAATGCATTCGCTTGGCTAAACAAGAATATACAAACACATTTTTATGGCCATTTATTTTGCCATAAAACAAAAAAATAGCATTTATAAAAATACCACAAACGAAAAATGAAGAAAAAAAATACGAAAATACAAAAATAAATAAACTTTGACGTGCTTCAATTATTGATTCCTCTTTTTTCATGGCGTTCAATTTTTCTGTGGCAATAATTGAAGAGTGTTGTGTTGTGGCAAAGGCAAATTCAAACGAACGTTTTGAAAGGCGACTTTTATCAGTTGTAGTAACCCCGACCGGCCTTCAGTCAAATAAACCAACAGAATGTTGAAGATACTGAGTGATGGCAAGTGCGAGTGAGTGAGCGGGAGCGAAGTCTAAAAAGCTTTATAGTTCAACCACTGGCAAACAACAAATTTGTCCCTAATGGCTATGAAAACACTTTCAGTGCTCTGTTGTTGGCTGCCGTTGTTAATAATAATTCCGCCATGATAAAATAATATTTTCATGTTCATATTTACAGAACAGATAAAAAAAAAAGCGACGTTTGGTTAAGAGCGAAATCACAAATACAAATAACAGCAAACGAAGAAGAAGAACGACAACGACAACAACAACAACAACCATTATGAAAGGTAACCACAACCGAACTGAACATCCATTAACGAAATTCAAATTGTCGTGCAATGACGGCAGGGCGGGGTGCGCAGACAACAAGCCCTGACAAAAACACGAACAATGACAACAACAATGATTGTGTATCAATGGGGCTGGCTGCAGATATCGATGAACTGTGTGTTGTATGAGTTAATATGTATCTCTGCCACGCTGTATTTAAGCACTTATCAAAGTATCTGTTAGCATTTTCGGCCAAGTGGGAAATTATTTCATTGTTGTTGTTGTTGTTGCTATTTGCAGACGGCATCTGTTGTCGTTTGCTTTATTATGACGTGTATATTATGTAATGGAATTATAGTCTTTGCATAGCATAAAAGTGCTTTTATCAATGCTATGTATCTTTCTTGTCTTCTACGCACATCGATAACACACATTTTCTTCTACTGCCGCTCTCACGCGCTTTCACTTCACTTCACGTCTCTTATTTTACGCACACATTGCTATGTCCGCCATTATTTGCCATTGAACAAATATGCTTGCTCAAATACGCTTTGTTAAACACTCACATATGAACAATTCTATTGCATACTTTTGTGCTGGCATCAAATTGTGCATTGCATTTGGCATTTATAAAGTGCCGTCAGTTTGACACATTATTTATGGCTATTTTATGCTTTATTGAACTTATCTATCTTTGTAAATATGTAAGTGTGTTTGTACACATATGTGTTGCATTGAGTGCACAGAGATTTATTGCTTTTAAGAATATGTGTATTTTATGAATACAAAAATAAATATTTAACTTTATACGTAAGCAAAGCATAATAAAATACCTTTGAGCGCTTAACATTTCTAATGCAAAGGACATTTCAATACACTCAAACACTAAGAGGAATAACAAAGTTTCAGTTATGTTTGACATTAATACTGTTACATGTTCTACAAACACAAAGGCGAAATAATATTATCGCATGATTTGACGCTTAGTGCAGATGCCGCAATTATTGAGTGGCTCCACACACACACACACACACACACACACACAAGCGAATGCAATCATGTGTGTGTATTGAAAGCATAATGTTTGTGTTTATCATGTTACAGAGAGTGGCGAGTATAATTAGTACTAACACGCGCAATCAACATTAATTTGTTTCGGAGAAAATCAACCTACGCAAACATAGAAACTCAAACGCCCACACAAACACACACATACACACACATTGCTACATTTGTAACTGAATAACGCTCGCAACATTAGTAAGTATTTATACAACAACAACAACGACATGTGTATGTGCGCGTGTGTGTGTGTGTAATTATGAAATACACACACAACAATAAGAAAGAGCTTTGCTTTGCCCTCACATTTACCAGTTTGCAAAGCAAAGCGACGCAAACACAGCGAAAGCAACTAAAACGCCATTTTGTCTTTCTAATTAAGTCGTCAGCGCGTATGTGTGCTTTTGTTGGTTTCTCTGTGTGTGTGTTTGTGTGTGACAATTGCTTGAGGCCATTTCAGTCATGTGCTTGTTGTGTGCTTGTGTATGTAAGTAATGTGTCTGCGCATAAGAACAACAAATCCGCAATGAATGTAATTAAGCTCTTGAGAATTAAGCGCAAATTTATTTAAAATCCTTTTGCTCTTCTCAACTTTGTGCATTTATTATACCCTGTACATACTGTACCAGGGTATATTGTGTTTGTTTGGCCGAAATGTATGTAACGCAGAGAAGGAGGGGAGGGGGACCCTATAAAGTATATATATTCTTGATCAGGACGACAAGACAAATTGATTAAGCCATGTCCGTCCGTCTGTCCGTCCGTCCGTCTGTCCGTCCGTCCGTCCGTCCGTCCTCACCAATGGTTCTCGGAAACTATAAAAGATAGAGACTTGAGATTTGGAGGATAGACTCGTGATGCTCGGCAGCAGATCAAGTTTGAACGGTTTTGAGCCACGCCCACTCCTTCCCGCCCAACCAGCTACGCCCACTTTTTGAAAAGGCTATAACTTGAACACCAGAAACGCTAGAACAATGAAAGTTGGTATGTCGACTAAGTTGGTAAAGACCTACAAAACTGCATACCCTAATTTTCCCCCCTCCCCTTAATTACCCCTCAAAAAGTGTTTTATTGTTAATTACGATATCTTCAAAACCATGAAAGGTACGAACCTCAAATTTTGTGTGTACACTCAGTAAATACATACCCTTAAGACTGCATACCAGAAAATACCCCTCTGAATTTAGGACTTCCCCTCAAAGACCATCAAACTTAAATTTTTCGTATATTTCACTTTTTTTTTTACAAAAATTTTTATATCTCCATAACTATAACAGATACGAACCTAAAACTTTGTATGCAGATTAAGAAAACGTATATCTTTAAAACTGCATACTTAATTTTTCCCCCTTACCCTTTATTACCCCTCAAATAGTGTTTTTATGTCAATGGCTATATCTCCGAAATTAATAAAGGCACTGACCTGAAATTTAGTAAGTAGGCAAAGTATTTATAAATTCATAAGACTGCATACCAGAAAATACCATTTTGTATTTGGACTACCCATTAGAGGTCGGCAAACTTAAATTATGGGTAAATTCCAGTTTATTTTGATTTAAATATGTATATCTCCACAAATATGAAATATACATGTCTGAAATTTTGTATGCAGGTTCAGTTAATATACGTTCTTTTAACTGCATACCGAAAAACACCCCTTTATTTCATGGCTTCACCCCACAGAGATCAACAAACTCGAATTTTTCGAAAATTATTCACTTTTGACTGATTTTTTTGATATTTGGAACACCATTTATATAGATGAGGGTATGTGCAGGGTATTATATGGTTGAGTATACTCAACTATACCGCCCTTACTAGTTTGTCTTTGTCTTTGTGTTTGTGTTTCTTTCTTTTTGTAAGTATTACTGATTCTTTATGATTATCTTTCTCTCTCTCTCTCTCTCTGTCTTTGTCTTTCCATAATACTCTCTCTGCCGGCACCTTGGCACTGTGCGTGTTTTTAGTGATTTGCTTTGCATACAAATTGCCTCATTGCTGATAAGCAATCATGATTACATTTTTCTTTTATTTATAGAGTCAAGTTGAGAGTGTCAGTCAGCGAGCAAACAACAACCGCAAACAGCAAACAGCGTGAAGAAAGCCACACCATTAAATTTATTGCCCACGGTTATAATCATTATAATGATGATGATAATGTTGATTATCATTGCGTTGCTTTAAATTTGCAACCGAAAGGGTAAAGTTTATCAATTGCCAAAGCCAATGAAAATGTCACACAGAAGACTGATTTGCGGCAATTTGTTTTGGTTAGCAGTTAGAAGTCAAACACAATTGTTGTCTTTGGCAGCGATTGGTGTGACGACAACAAACTTTCTCGGGTCTATTTGAATACGACTTTTATTAGCTGCCTTTGTGTGCTTTTTGTTTCATCAGGTCCTCATAGATAAGCACTCGAGAAAGGACTTAGACAGTAAATTTAAATTTTACGAAAAATCAAAACAAATAAGTTTACTTCGAATGTGAAAATTGTTTGTTCGAATGAAAAATTTCGTTGTTCGAATTGAAAATTTATTTTTTCGAAAATCAAATAAACTTGTTCGTAATGTTTACTCTTTTATTATATGTAATTAAATCATGATAAGTACATGAAACAAAAATACTCAACCACAAACAAAACGTCATTTGCAATTGAAATAAATTGAAATGACAAATTGTGTCATGTTGTGGTATTAGTGGTTTACAGATGCAACTGCGACAACAGGAGAAGTGTCAAAAGCATTTACAATAATTACACATACGGCAATTAAATTGACAAGTTAAAGCGAATAAAAAAAAAACACTCTTCCGACAACTTGTGCAAATATAAAAGGACAACAAATAAATCGTTACAATGAACATGTATAAAGTGAAATTGTTTTAATTAATTAACATCAAAGTTTTCAATAAAAACAAAGATGGAATAAATCAAACAAGACCTTTTAAAGCAGCTTTAATGCGACAGATTCTTTCATTCGATTGAAGCAAACATTTATGCATGCCGTCAAGTCAGTCAGTTGTGCTTTCATCAATCAATCAGTCAATCAATCAAATGATCAATCAATGTGTTGTCAACATTTCAACGCGGCAGAAACAACAACGACGAGAAGACATGGCGTTCCAAGTCAAGAAAGATGAAAATGACTGTCGGTCTATCTGTCTTTGCTCGTTTGCTGGTGGGCGGTGTGTGCGGTGTGTGCGGTGGGCGTGTGTGCGCCAGCAAGTGCGTGCTCGTACGCTCGCTTGGCTGGTTGGTCGCCAACAAAGTCGTCTTCAGCGACAGCGGCGGCGTCATGGACATGCTCGTCATTGTTGTTGTTGGTCTGCGTCACGGTGCCATTAAAGTTCAATATCAAAGTTTGAGTAACAAATCAGCGAAGAGACATGCTGCCTCTGCACCGTCTAACTATCGCCCCGCTCTCTTCGTCTCACCCACCCACTCTTGCAAATGTATATTAATGGCACCGCGGGCGAAATCAAGTCATTGGGTTAGAAACAAGTGAAAAAAAAAACGAAAAACTATTGAAAACTGCGCGCTGTGCGTCGATTATCTGCAATCAAACGAAAGTGATTGATGACATAAAAGATTAACCTCAACGCGGCCTGACATTGTTTCGCAGCCTGGCCCACGGAATGGAGCAGCAAAGGGTTTGTTTCTGCTTCCGTTAGGAAAATCTATTTTAGCATTTCAGTGTTTCGAAGCGAACTTTTTTCGCAAACTTCAAAGTGAATTTTCATTCACGCACACACACGCATTTTTATATGACCGCCATTCATCAGCGTACTTCTGCATTTTATGCTGAAACTTCTTCAACTTGTTACTGTTGTTGTTGTTGCTGTATAACTTCTTCTTATCGGCAACAATTCAACGCACAATTTTCTCATTTTATTTCTTTAAACTTAAAGTGTTGTCGATAAATTTCATTATAGGCAATGGCCACCGGAAGGGAAACCAGAGTGCCCGAAAATCTCATTTAAAAATAAGTAAAAAGAATCTGTTTGCAGTTCGCTTGCGCCATAATTGAATTTCCTCAAATCTGTGGCAGCTGAACTGAAGTAGCCGAATTGTTGTTGTTGTTTTTTTCTTCATATTTCTTTGGTTTATTTTTAATTTTTCCGTTGGCCTAAGTGGCATGCTCATTAATGCCAACACAGACGGTGTTTTTGCTGATAAGAGAAATTCCTCAGGCGATTACTTGGGAGACTCATGTCTCAGACAGTCGACGCACAAGCAAGCCGGTAGATGGCGCACTTATTATGCAAATATTTGCTAATAAATAAAAGCATAAAATATTTTGTTTAAACACTTGTGTAATCAGCTTCATTACTAGCATCATCATCATCATCATCATCATTATTATCATTATTATAATTGTTGTTATTGCAACTGCTGCTGTTCTGCTTCGACTTTCTTTCTTTTTGCCTATTAAAAAGCTGTTGTTGGCACAAACTACGCTATGCGCCGCCATTCATTCATTTGTTGCCCCCTTTGCCACTTTAAGCGCATATTTGCATAAATGTGGCATAATTGACCACATGTGGCATGCGTCGTCGGCTAGCAACACAACAGAACACTCGGCGCTGCCATGCCTTCGTCGACAGCGACTGAAGACTGAAGACTGGCGACGCTTGACTTTTCTAATGTTGCTGATGATTTTCTTTAATGTTCCACTTCATTTTTCTATACGCAATTTAAACCAACTGCCGCTGACCTCCACTACACCCCCACGCTGCTAAACGACCACATTGGCTTATCTGTCGATTTTCTTTTTTTTTTGCTTTAATTTATGCTTCTCAGTAAAATGAAAATCGTATTTTGTTTTTCATGGTGGTTTCTTGCATTTTTTGTTTTCAAATAATTTGCAATTAATTTTCCAGCGGTTAATTTTTGGTGCGTGCCACGAACATGATGGGCGAGATTTTTTGTTTTTTCGATGGAAATTAATGAAAAATGTTGGTTTGTTTGTTTGTTTGTTTTGTTGGAAAAAGGGCAGTTTAAAGTTGAATGAATTTTTAAATGTTTATGTTTCTATTTTAATAACAAAGAGGAAGCAGGCTTGTTTCAAAATGAACACAAGTCATGCGGAAGAAGGTGCAAAAGAAGGATTTATACTGAAGTCCTGGCGCAATTGTTGAGTTGAGTGAGAAAAGGTTGAGTTTTACGCACACTTTCACTTGCTTTTTATTAAGTATTTCCACCCTACAAGTTTGGTTGATTTTTTACACTTGTGCTGATTTGCATAGGACACTCATTTTTTTTTAAATATTTTCTTTTTAAATTTTTTTTATATAAATATTTTTTAGACAATAAATCGAACAACTTCTGTCATGTATTGAAAACAAATGAAATACTTTTTTTTGCACAAATACAGATTTCTACAATAAAGAATAGCAGACAGACAAGCCAATGCGTTGAAGACGATGATGAATGAGTGAAAGGCATGCTTGAAAGAATGTATCTCGATGTTGGCATTGTGACGCATGAAAAACAAAATGAAAAACGTGAAGAGCAAGTAATCATTTTACAATGAATTCAATTCAATTGGCGGGGAAAAAAAGCATAAAGCATGAAAATTGCTTAAAATGCGAACAAAACAAAAACCATTCAATTGTCGAAATGGTAGCAAGTGTGGAAAGCTTGAAGTTCCTTTTTAGTAGCATTATTTAGGCGCATATGCGTGGAAATTAAAAGTGTCAAGTACAGCATAAAGTACTTAATTTATATGCACACAGAACATGTGTGTGTGTGTGTATGTGTGTGTGTGTTTAAATAATGAAATTTGCGAGCTGAAGATGCGCGAGCCTGTTTGCTCAGTGCTTTGGCCACACGTCAACTCATCACTTATTATGAGTCTCGTCTCTCTTTTTTGTCGAGTGACATTTGTTTAAGCAATACAAAGGCAAACATGCTATATTGCTCAGGCAGGAAAGCAGCACACCTGCCCGGAAAATGCTACGCTGCCGAAATGCGAAGTAATTCACTCAAGTTGAGTCGGCCGGTGGCGGCATGTGCTGTGCGATAAGCGAAATGCCAGCAAGGCAGCACCGAATTTCAAATGGCTTCATGATGAAGAGAGTCGAAAGGTGTGTGTGTGTGTGTGTGTGTTTGCGCGTTGAAAGTATTTACACAAGCGCCTAACCGCCACCCTTGCTCATTGTTGGACTTTATATGTGCTCATGCTCATGCTCGCCCTTCTATCGCCCACTCCCGTCACCCTCACTCACTTGTGGAGATTATTTTGTGCCGAGATTTGTTTGTGTGTTTAATTTGCAGCTTATTATGTTAATGTATTTGTCGGTGGTTCATACCCTCGAAATGTGGTGTGCTGTTGGGTTAAGTTTGGCGGGGGGTAAGGCAAGGCTGTTGAATTTTAACGTTCAACGTGATGTGTAAATATTTTATTTGCTTGGCATATGTTCCTTCGCCACACGAAAATTTGATGTGTTTGTTTGTTTGTTTGTTTGTTCTTCAATAAGTTGGAAGAGCGAAAAAAGCACGCGTGTGGTTTTGAGTTAATAAAATTTTGTATAGAAAGTCATTATTTTCGTAAATTGCTTTCAAGTTGCGGTTTATGTCTAAATTATGTGTAAGCCGTTAAGGTTGTTGGTGCAGAAAAAGGGTAGACAGGAAGTCAAAGCAATAAGAAAGATGCTAAAAGTAAAATGCAATGAAGAGTTTATTAATGCTAATCAAACTTGAATCATTTGGCGTTTTTACAGCTTAAAGGTTTGTTTGAATTTGAATTTATAGGTTTTTCACAACCGAAACAAAAGAAGAAGTTTTTCGCTCTTTTGATATTGTAATCTTCGTTTCAAGAACATTTTTTTAGTAATGTTTAAGCATTTGTTACACAGCGCCGCATGTCACATACGGCAGTCTAGCGTTCGAACTTAGATTTAATTAAAAACTTTTCTACTATAATTTTTTTCAAATATTATAGCCGCAATTTATAATCCCCTACTAATTCATTCTTAATACATTCCGCTCTATTTTGTATTTGTTAAACCGTTTTTATTCCAATCTTTTTCGACTTATAAGCCAACAGCAAAACTTGTTTATAATTTTCGATTTGTGTCGTAGAACAAAGCGGCCGCATTCGAATGCAAACAATCAAACAAATTGCTGTCATTAACCAATAAGTGCAATAAACAATATTTAAACAATAACAAGTAAACTTTTCCCACCAAATATCAAAACACATGAACAACTCATAAACTTATTAATAACTAATTAAAAGTTGTGTTAGATCAGTACAAGCAACAACAACAACAACAACAAAATCGAGAAAAAGTAAAACATGCACCATAATTAAAATAATATTTTCAATGGCCAATAATTGCCAAATAAATTAGTTTTAATTGTGGATACAAATACAGCTACACAAACACACAAACACACACTCACACAGATGCAGCAAGCGATGCTGTATCGAAATTTCAAGCATCACCAACGCGGAAAAAGCAAATAGAGATACTTTTCAACAGAATCAAGCAACACTCAGCCGCGCTGACTAGAGAGCAGTTGTGGGCGCCGTGGGGAGGCGTGGGCGTGTGGGAGTGTGGGCGGCATCAGCTGTGGGCGTGAACGCGCGCAGATGTCGCCACGGCTGAGAGCGCGAGGCGAACGAATCGCAACGTTGAGCACACAGAAAAAAAAAAAGTATTTTAATATTAAAATGCTTTGCAGGTGCCCAAGCATTTGAGCACAAGAGTCTTCTACATGTGCTACGCCGCTGTGCTGTTCGGGCACGTTTAAAGAAGAAGCGAAACACTTAAAAATACATAAAAATACCAAAATGAAACCAAATTGTTTATGATTCGATTTAGTTTTGGTTGACGAAGGCGTCGTTGGCCAAGTTTTATGAGCTTCTTTCGCCTAAGAATTTGTTGTGATTTTCATTTAAGCGATTTTTGTCTTAATTAATTAATATGTTTTTTTTGTTTGACAAATTTTCAATAAAATTTATTGCATTTTCAACACATTTTTTCGTAGTTTTCTGTTTGCATTATAAATTAATTTTATAATTTTTATTAATTTTAAAATGAATAAAAATTAATCAAAGAGATTCTTTTCTTGTGAAGAAAACCATGAGAAATTATTAGCCATAAAACACAAATAAGCATTTTTTTTTTGCTCTGGCAAATGTTAAACATGACTTAAGTCAATATTGACTAAATCAAAGTGTTAAAAAACACACAAAAACAACAACTAAGCAAGTGCAAAGCATACAAATTGAAAATGTGTTCATTAGAACGCTCTGTGCGAGGTGCCGAGGCGTCGGCGGCGGTGGAAAAATCTACAAAAATGGCATAAAAATGGAAAATTTTTCACAATATTTCATATGCCGCGCCCTTTCCCCACTTTCGCGCTCCTGTGTCGTGACTCGGCGCTTGAATGAAATAAATTCTCGCACGGCAAAGCAGGAAATTCACGAAATTGATAAATCGCATTCACAATTTCAATTTGGACTCTCGATTTGCGCACCAACCGACTGAGAGCGAGCGAGCGAGCGAGAGGGCGAGTGTAAGTGTGTGTGTGTGTGCGAGAGAAGATTTGTGTAAATTTACGCAATTTGTAATGAATTTCGAAATCAAATTTTTATTTTTGGTTTCTCGTTTTTCTTTTTTTATATATTTTTGGCATTTGGCTTTGATCTTTTGTGTTTCGAGTGGCGGCCAAAAACGTCAAGTGTTGACGACGGCGACGTTGAGGACGTCAAACGCCACAAATAAATTAACAAAAACAACAACAAGCGTTGCAACTGGCTTACATTGTCTAGTCTGTCCGTCTGTCTGTCTGTCCGCCTGCCTTGGCATGCATTTTCGACAACGCATTAAATAAACTCTTCAACTTGAAATTCTTATTAAAATATGTACAATATTTGTTTTATGCTAATGTACTATACTTATGTGTCTGTGTGTGTGTGTGTGTGTTATGTGTCTGTGCGTGTTTCGTAACGTGTGTGATTGATAGTGTTAGTGTATGAGTGATTGATGCTTTAATTTATGGTGCGTTGCGATTTGCATTGCATTTTTCTACTTTTCCTTTTATTAAATGTGTGTTTTAGTTCTTCAGTTTAGTCGTACTTACGGCTCTCAAGTAAAACAACATTTTGTGTTATTGGAAACGGCGACTTACCTGGAAAGAGAACGTGAAAGAAGGAGATACAAATATAGATTAGTATGATTATTCAAATCGATAATTTTGATGAAAAAAAAAATCAGTGGAACAGTGAGTGAGTATTTTTGAGTAAGAAAGCGTTTAGCGACTACTAAGGAAGATAGAATTCGGGAACAGAAAAAAATTATATGAAAATTAATATTTAATAAAAATACAATTAGAAATATTACCAAAAAATAAATTCGAAGAAAAATTTTATATAAAAAAATATATAAAAAACAAGAATAAAATAAACACTAAAAAACAAATTTTTTTTTTAGAATTTAATAGACGGTTTTTGTAGATACTTATAGACTGATACATACAAAGCAAGAAGAAGCATATGCTTGAAAAATCACGCTGCCGCGAACTGCCATTTTCTGCACACTCTTTACAGACTAAGAAGAACACCACAAGATTAACAGACGAACTAATCTAATGGCTATACTAAGCTTTATGAGGAAACACGCTCAAGTCTTTGCTTACGCCGCTTCTGTCTGTATGAAATCCAATTCGTGGGAATTGAAACCGCCGACAATATAAAAAAAAAAAACCTAACGAAAAATTCACAAGCGTCAAAAATTCTTCATTGCTTGAAAACTATTTGCATAATGCATTTTTTCACTTTTTAATCACTTTTTTTCTTTTTTCGGTACTTTTTACACAATTAAATTTTCAACTTACGTGCATTCCACGACATCTTGTTAAACTGCACTAAGTTCAGTGAAGAATCAAACGACGAGTAATTTTTTTTCATAAAAGAAAAAAATTAACAGAACACAATAAAAATTCTTGTTAAAAACACAAACGAAAATGAAAAAGAAATTTATTTTTCTTATTTTTTGATTTTATTTTTTTGTATCAGAAAATTCTGTGTGATTGGTTGAAGTATAAAAACTCAACTGAGGAATTTGCTTGAAGTTGAACTCGAGATGACAAAACGACAAAAAAAGCAAAGCCTGCTGACTTAGATTTTCTACCAAAAGTTGCTTTGTTTGGCCGACCAGCAAGCCAAGTTGTTTGAACAGAGCTTGCTTTGTTTGTTGTCTAAGCAGACTTGATGGAATTACTGAGATGCCTTTCAAGTATATCAAATACGTTTAGTGAATTGATAGTTTTCAGTAGGCTTAGCAACAGTTTATATAATTTGCATTTTCAATGGAAAATTGTTGCAAACGACTTGCATGCACAGGCCTACAAATAGAAGTAGAAATAGAAATAGAAATTTCATCAATTGTGCAACTTTCAATGGCAATGGCAAATTGTCATTTGACACTGAACTGAACTGAAATGTCAAATTGGCAACACAACTCGTTCGTCATCAGCAACAGCATTGTCCTAATGTACACTGCTGCCAACACACACCGCCTATGCTTTGTCACCCACGCCTTGCTGCCCCCGCAACTTTGCAACATTTGTTGCTTTTCTTAATGTCATCTGTCTATTTTTTTTCCATTACTTCACACACCTGCCCTCCTTCTCTAAGTGCCACAGTCATTCGCTCTTTGTTGCATGCAACGTACATACACACGTCTGCTGCTTTATCCTTTCATTTGCCGCATGAGCGGATGCAGTCATCTCGCCTGTGCAAATGCGCTTTGACACGTTAAGTGAATTATGAAGGCGTCGTCGACACAAGTCGGAAATATATGGTATGCCAAACGTGAATTTGTCCTCTTTATGACATTCAAGCGCCGGCAGTGTTAATGTGGGCGGGCAGAGGCATGGTCACATGCATAATAATATCACATTGTTTCTTTAGTATTTGATTTAAGTATTTCCTACTTGGTTCGGCAAAGTATTACTTCGAATGCGAATTTCTCATTGAAGTCTTCTTAGTTCGACATTTCAATTGCATTTATGAGAAGTGCGACAAATTTAAATAGCAAAAGTGCTTTATTTGTAATACTTTCGAGTTTTGTATGTAAGAAAAAAAACATTAATGAAAAGTCCTTCCACACACTTGTCTTGCAACGTTGACTTGCCTTGAATATTTGCAAGTAAAATGTAAATCGGCTTTTGTGCTTCTTATAGCAGCACGTCATGTGACGTCATGCGGCCATGGACTATTCTTGTAAAACAGTTAAAAAGTAAAATTGATACACAAGTAAAAAAGAGCCCAGGAAAACAAGAAGAAGAAGAGCAAGCAAAGCGCAAAAAAAAAAACGCCCATTTTGCAAATGTTATGCAAAAATATACTTTCAACACACTTTTTCGGGACTTTTAACATGCATAATGCAACATGATGTCAACGTGCAACAAATCACACATGTACAGAGAACCACACACACACACACACACACATAAGCCCACGTTATGCAAAATACACTTGAGTTACATAGTGAGTGTTGACTTCGTGTGTTTTTGTCAGTTAAAACAGAAATGGGTAGAAAAAATATATGAAAGATATTAAAATTTATTGCTTGTACATGTTATTGCGTATTCACTGTACTTGATCGCACACACACATACACACACACGCACACTTAAGTGTATACGCAAAATGCTGCCTAATGGCAACAACATTGTCAGACGCAAGTTTTTGGCATAAACTGTTTTTGTTTTTGTATTTCGTTTCGTTTTGTTGTTATTGTTGTTGTTGTTGTTGCAAATGCACTCGATGTAAAGTGCTTTCTTTTGTCACGACCAACACAACAACAAACAACAACAACAACAAAAAAACAGTAGCAAACAATGTATTCATAACATTTACAACTGATTCACACACACACACACACACACACATATTTCATACACTCTACACTTGTTGTGCCCTTCATACGGCGCCGTCTGTCTCACTCACTCAACACAGTCAACCACACAATGCTTTGCTGCTTCTTCTTCTCTTTTCTAGTGCACGTGCCAGAAACCGCAAAACACCTTTGGCTTAATTCTGCATAGAATTAGTTTTACATCATTGTTGTAGTTGGTGTTGTTGTTGGTTTTACTTTAGTGTAGCTTCTTTTTTATTTCTTCGCCTCTTTGAACATTTTGTTGCCCAAAAACGAAAGTTTTATTTTCGTCTACTTTTAACATGAAATGCTACGTAAAATGTTGTCTTGTGTTGTTGTTGTCAGTCAGCGTCGGCATCGGCATCGTCAACAGCGCTGTAAGCTTCTGCTGTTGTTGTAGCCAGCAGAATGTTATAAATGCGCTGTTGGCATTGCCACTTAATTCAATTTCGGTGCGTGCTTTTCTTTTTGCCACCTGCTGCCATTGCCACAGCATAAAACTACAAAAAAGCAGTAGGAAAAATAAAAGAATCTGCCGCATGTTGCAACTTCATTTTTATGCTGTTTGCGGCATGCTGGCCCTATATATAATGCCACTTTGTTGTTTTGTTTTGTACAACTTTTGTGTTTTTTTCATTCATTTTGTTTTTGTTGTTGTCGCAAATTTCTTGCGACATTTTACAAATGCAAGACAACAACTTTTGTCATTTGCAATTGGCGCTGGCAGCGTGTCTAACTGTTTTCTCTTTTATTTTTGGATAACTGCTGTCACAGTCGCATAGGCAAGTGACAGTGTTGCCACCGCACACACACTAACACACACAGAAAGACAGACATTTGTGGTTGCATTCTGTCGACCAAATGCGTTTTCGTGACACATTTGTTTTTGTTTTATTTCTCAGCTTCGCTTCTGAGCAACAACAACAACACATTCAACACACCATGCCATCACAGTGTTGCCAAGTTTGCCTCACAGCCGCAGTTGCATAAGATTTTGTTGTTGAGTCTGCTTTTTTGGGCATTTTGTATTAAGTTTTCTGAGTGTTGAATCAAAAAAAATTAGAGACTTGAGGAGTTTATAAAACTCTCACGGTAAATGCGATTTTGCGCTTAATGCCTCAAACGTTGTCAGCAAACAAAATCACATATGTATGTATGTATGTAAGTCAGACAAATGCCAAATAAACCCTGAGACACATAATTTGTAGGGTATATAAGCTAATACCAAACTCGAAAGAGCTGAAATTTCTTTGCTTTGGAGTTTGGACCCCATTTTGTTCAGACCTGCCGGTCTTTTAAGACAGACGTTTAGTCACATACACTTTATAGTTTGTCTTATCGCTATCAAATAATGTTCCATAGCACAATCCCTTATCGCATTTACTTACAGTGACATTATTAAGTTAAACGTTATGTCTCGTTCTTATAATATCAGTTATGACCGGTTTTTTCTATGGGAAATCCTCACGAAATAAAATTCTAACCTGGGCGAGACAGCTGATCCATTCAAGCTGATTCTCAAATGCACACTGCCTGCTTTTAAAATAGAGCCAGTAGCGTGAATTGATTAGACATGACCATGTAAACTCATATTATCAGGCTGAACATACAATATGAACATTGTATCGTCCGAGCTGTCACCTTCTGTGCGTTGCTTAATTAAATGACAAATTTAATCTGACGTACGATTGGTAAAATCTAGAGCGCTGTTAAAAATTCTTAGATCCTCATAAACAACGCCGAAAACCTCCAAGTCAAATTAAGTAAGACAGGCGGCTATCTTAAGTGTGCGTTTATATGTTCCCACAATCACTATCAGAAACATCACGTTTCAAATTTCGTTGAGCTGATAAGTTTGGTCACATTACTAATATAGACCTAAGTCGATATGTTATCGCTGTGTGGGAATTCGCAAAACCGATAATGCACTGTTACCCGTGACTTAAGTGATTGATTTGATCTCAAGTGGTTAAACTATTTGTATAAATAGTCGCCTCGCCATTGACACGTCTTGTTATTTCGTTCGTTAGCCTTTAAAGTAACAACACCTATTATGGCTAACAGCAGTAAATATTCAATATTTTGTTTAGTACTTGTACTAACCACCAGCGCGCTTGCCTGGGACAATGCGCTGGTTGAGGAGGTGCAACAGCAGCCATTGGGTTATAACTTTACACTAAGCGATTTTATACACACAAAGCAGCGACGTGAACTTGCTGCTGAGTTTTTTAATTACTACAAGAACTTTTCGGATGAGGTGCGTAAAGATGCAAGAATAAAGATTGGAGTCGCCGATCTCAAATGCATGGCCGATCTAACGCAAATAACACAAGCTATGACAAGCGGCAGTTTATGGGCCTGGAAATGTAAGTATGAAGTTGAAGATATGACATGTGTTGAGCGCAACTGATAAAGTCTTTTATTAGTTATTGACGCTTGGGGTTCGCTACCAGCCGGTTTACTGTATGGAAATACGGAAGATCTGGGCAACTTTGATGAATGTATTGGCATTAAGAAAGAAGTTTTGAATACTGCCGTAACTGGCAAGTATTGCCTGTCACAATTGCCTATAGGCAGCTCATTGGGTACGGTAGGCAGTTTGTTATCATATATAAAATTTGGTGTATGCATACCCGACTCATGCAGTGCTGCAACTATGGATACATTGATTAAACGCTTCCTTGGCTCAATGCTCAATGTTAGCTTCAGTAAAAATACAACTTTAATCGTGGAAAGCACATGCAAGACGAGCGAGCCAGAGCCTTTCTCAGCAACTGCAATTGCTACAATGTATGTGCGAACGTTAGACGACACCTGAGCTCCGGGTTTCATAATAATGGTCATACAATTTCAGCGTTATCTTATCCATATTGGGCGGCATGATGTTATTCTCCACACTCTACGACTACTTTCTCACCAAGGATGGCAAAATGAATCCCGTCTTACGTGCCTTTTCGGCACGCGGCAATGCACGAGTACTCTTTCGCGTCTCGGATCAATCTAAGAATCCCAATGTGGTGCCTTGCCTACACGGTATGCGTTGCATGTCGCTCATATGGGTCATCTACGGACACTGTTTCATGCTCGCTACTATGTTGCCGAACATGAATGTCATACATTTTTATAAGGTGTAGTAGAAATTCATATATTTTTTCTTCAGTGCAATAATTGTTTGTATATTGTAGTGGATTCCTTCGCCTTTCGCTCAGTTTGTGCAATATGGCACATTTGCCGTGGATACATTCTTCTTTCTTAGCGGTTTACTTTTGACAATGCTTGCTATGCGTGAGATGGAAAAGTGAGTTTGCTCCACATAAACCAATTACTCGTCTAACATCTCCAGCTTAAAGGAACTCTGGCAAATTGAATGTGCCTATGATGTATCTGCACCGTTATTTGCGTCTGACGCCTATGCTCGCCATTGCAATAATGGCATACTCATCCCTCTTCAAGCACATGGGCGATGGTCCGCTGTGGGGTGCAATAGGCTTCGACAGCTATAAGGCATGCAAAAAGCACTGGTGGGAAACATTGCTCTACATACAGAACTATGCAACCGATTCCATCGTAAGTTGCCAAGCGATTTTCAACAACAAGTTCTGTTATTATAGGTACACTTAATCAATTATAGTGCTTGGTGCATTCCTGGTATTTGGGTGTCGACACTGAACTCTATTTTATATCGCCACTGTTGCTGATACCGCTTTGGAAATGGGGCAAAAAAGGCGCTGCAGGCATTGTGGTGTTAATGTTGCTACTCGCTTCATGTCTCTTCAGCATGATGATGATTAAAAACTATTCAGTATTCCAAATGTAAGTGTGTATAATGGGGTATTTCATTATATTCAGGAAACATTATTCACCCGCTATAGGAACATGTCTCCGCCAGCGAATTCGACGAAAAAGATCTACTATGCCACACATACACGCGCCTCACCTTGGCTAATCGGTCTGATTTTAGGCTATTATTTGCATAAGACTAAAGGCAAACAGATCAAACTGTCGAAGGTAAAAGACTAATTTATGAATTGTGCAAAGTCATGTTAGCTAATTGGCTTTTTTTTTAACGTTAGATTGTCGTTTGGCTTGGTTGGATTTGCTCGCTTGCGCTACTCTTTTCGTGTATATTTGCGCTATATGGCAAAATGCAATGGAAGAGCACAAAGTTGACGAAATTCGAAGATGCCAGCTACACGACCCTCGCACGCATAGCATGGCCTTTGGGTCTCTCCTGGGTGGTTTTCGCATGCGTGAAGGGTTATGGCGGTCTTGCCAACAGTTTCCTCTCATCGCCGCTTTGGCAGCCATTATCAAAGGTGTCCTACTCGGCCTACATTTGGCATTTATTTATCATAAACATTAATGCAGGCCGTGTGAGATCCAATACATTTTTCTCGGACTACTCATTGGTAAGTATAGTTTAGCTAAAGCAATCTAAGCTTGTGCATGACTTAAGAAGATATTGGAATTTTAGATGCTGCGTTTCTGGCCCGATTTTGGCATGTCTATTCTACTGGCTGTGCTTATGTACTTAGTTATTGAAGCACCTCTGTCAGGCCTTGAAATGCTTTTGTTACCCAACCGCAAATCTTCACCGAAAGATCTGCCAGTTGTACAAAACCCCGTGCCTACAGCACCACCCGGCGTAGTCGAATAGTCGGTGGCACCAACTTCTACTACATTTGCTACCGTTCAAGTGCCAAGCAATCATTGAATCAGAATCAGACACACGGAAAAATGTTGTTATTGACAGTCGGTCAATTAGCTGAAGATTGTTTATAAAATTAAGAATTATTTTGTTACTAGCAATTTATTATTTAGAAAAGATAAGATAATTATATACTTAAACTTACTTTTCATGTCGACAACTTATGGTGTGATAGGGCATGGTACAATATGCCAGGCTGATCGGGAGATAGTTCATTTATAGACCGATTTGATCTTTGGCGCTGATAGTGTTGAAAGCAACTTAACTGCAAACGCTTTTAAATTGTATCAAATTTGCGATTTACGAATATTAAATCGTTTACTATTAAGAATTCAAGCTCCCATACCTTCTACCTAACTGAAAAGGTGTCATCCAAAGTGGGCTTATGGCGCACAAACATACCAAAAATCGAACCGAAAATGGCAAATATTTTGCTGAAAATGTTGAATTTCACTGAAAATGACAGCTTGACATGTGTCATATACTTTGAGTAACCAAATGACAGCATCAAATTCACACATACACACACACAGAACACGTACGTGGAACTACCAGAAGAAGAAGAATATTAACCAATAAGAAATGCAAGTCACAACCAAGACAGAAACATTTCCTTTTTGCAAGCCACGTGTCTGTTGGTTCAATCAAAATTTAAAATAAGATAATTTGTATTATTAAAATTATGCCAAAAACAGAGAAATTTATTTTACACACACACAGGTCAGTGGGTTGTGTAAGACATTTAATACATACACAAGACTAACTGAGTTTAATATTGCTTAGGTTTTAAGTTTAACTTCTTTGCTCTTTGTCAGTTGAGCAGTTTGACTAACGATTTTCCGATATTTAATGGAAAAGCGTCGGAATTTGCCCGCTGGCAATTCCTTCATGGGCGAGAATTGCACTTGGCATATAATTTTGTTCGAATTGCTTTTGCAGATGAGCCAGGTGCGCATTGCGTTTATCTCCTCCCAGGGCGCCTCAAGTTGGCCTTTGATGGTGCCGTCGCAGGTTTCCATGCACCAGCCGTTCACGTTCAGTGACTTGGCCTTGTAGGCCGCCAAAGTGCGAAAAAGCTCGGATGGCACGCGACCGAAGACCTCAAAATTACATGTGTATAGTTTTTTGGTCACTGACATTTTCACTTTAACTTCGTTATTTTTATTTATTACAATAAATATGTTTATTATTTATTTATATTTTTTTATTATACTTTTTTTTTGTATTTCGTTAATACACAAAAATTTTGAAATATTTTTAGTTGACGAATGAAAGCAGAAACGTCTACTTTATGTTTGTGTCATTTTTGAGGGCGTGAAGTTCAATGTTTGCTATAATTGGTTCACTTGGACCAAAAAGTGGTACAGTTTTTATAACCTTTTTTTTCTGTGCAAGTCAAAGGATGCATGGCAGATCCTATAAAGTATATGTGTATATTCTTGATCTTGAACTGAACAAGTTGAGTGGTGAGGGGCAAACAACGGTTAAAAAAACTGCAAGAGTCGTATTTTGTCTCGTTTGTCTTTTGATTAGAAATTATATCTCTGGATCCACACATGCTACAAGAATAGAACTTTGCATTTATGCTATACAAATGGTTATCTCTAAAACAAAAGTTGCACATTTTATTATACAGTTTGGCACTTCTTAGGCCAAAAATTGTTTAAGATTTGAATTTATTAGCAAATACAAAATTATATTCAACGAATTCCTTCTTCTCTGACACATTTTCCATGCCTTGGCATAATTTGCAACGAAATGCATTTAATTCTAAATAATTCAAGTCGATAACAATTCATCATCATCATCGCCTTGCATATCATCATAGTTTGAGTCTGTTTTCATCATTTGTGCTTTTCAATCAACAATTTGTCACCTGAAGCATAACAAAATGCGATTGTTCGTGTGACAGTTTCGTATTTTAATTAATGTCATTAAAATATATACAATTACAACATATATTAATTATGCCCGAAAGTACATTTGCACAATAAAAGCGACAACAGACAGAAGATCTTTAATGAATGCTTTGTCCTCAAAATATTTAAGATAAATTCTTGTCTTGTCATTAAAGCGTCGGAGCGTCGGAAAATGTACGCTCGTGCATACAAGCCACAAAGAGATTCTTAATCGGGCGTTTCTAATATAGAAATTAATTAATGCAATGCAATGCAATACAACCAGTGAAATTCGGCGCCGAAGTGACTTCACCGAACCTTTGTTGAAGCCCCAGAAGAAGGCACAAAGTGTACAAAGACGGACAATTTTTCTTTGTTTGTTAAATTGTTTTCTTCATTTAATGTTTTCAAATATTTTAACAAATGTTTTTATTTTCATTGAAATTTGCATGCAAGTAATTTATTTAATCATTAATTTTGCTTAAATAAATTTTGAAAAATCACGTAAATTTTGTGAAATACTTAGATGAAAATTTATGTGTATTTCAGCACAACTAAACACACACGCACAAAGGCTTTTAGTCTTATTGGCCAACGACATTTGCAGTTGAAAACACCAAAAAAAAAACCGCCTCAAAGTTAAACGAAAAACTTTCGCTTGAGAAATGTTGCATTTTTCTATTAAAGTCGGGAAATTTCTGCCGTGGCTCAAATCCTAAGTCCGTCAATCGAGTTGAGCATACGAGCCCAAAAAACAGCAAAAAAATAAACACACATAACGGTTTTCTATCTCCTTTTTTTTTCCTGTGTGTAACTGTAAACACATCGATGAAATGAAAAACTATCTTACATAACATTGAATGCCATCGAAATGCGTTCAATGCCTCTGAGCGTGTTTCCTTGCGTTGAAAAGATGGAAAGTTGGACAAATGAACGGACTGAGATACAGACAGCAAGACGGACGATTGGACGGACAAGAAATGATTTCGTTTTCGAACGTCGTTGTTGTTATTGCTGTTGTTGTTGTTGCGATTTCATGGCAAAAACAAGTTCAATTTGGTGAAAACAACTTTTTCGCAACAACTTCTGCTTCTGCTTCTTCTTCTTCTGCTTGTGTGACTTCCCTACAGTTTGTAGCTTTTGTATCTCAACGTATATTTGCTGCCGTTTGTTGTTACTTTTGCCTTGTTATTGTTGTTGTTGTTGTTGTTGTTGCTGCCGTTGATTGGCAAAAGATATTTCCCCAGTTTCCTGCGGATTAATCAACATGAATCGACCACAAAGTGTGAATAGCAACAAAAACAAGAAGAAAACTCAACAACAACAACAACAGCAACAACAGCAACAACAGCAACAACAGCAACAACAGCAACAGCAGCAAAAAGTGGAAATAATCATAATAATAGTTTTAGTTGCGGTAATCATGTTAGAGCAAAAAAAAAAAAAACATGCAACAGCAACAAGACGATTAAGCATGAAATTGCGTCGCAGCTATGAGAAGTATGAGAAAACTGTAACAACAACAACAACAACAGCAGCAACAACAACTAAAACAAATTCAGCACATGTCAGTTAACGCATATTTTCCGCTTATGCGCTCATGGCTCGAATAGTGACTTGATTGGCAGCTCAGCTTCAACATGGCCAACATTTGTATTGGCCACTTTTTGTAATTGAGTTAAACGCAAAATTGCAACTTTCACACACAACAACAACAACACTAGCAACTTCATTATTATCATTATGATTACTATGAACATCATTGGCTTGACTTTGTTGTAGGTTGGCTACGTTCAGATACATTCGCAATGCTGTCAGCTTGTGAGATACATGTATGATAGCTACTTGAGTGTATCTAAAATACAAATCAAAAGTGAAATTTTTTTGCCATTAATTTGCTAATTTTTCTTATTGAAGCTTCAATTATTTTTTTGCATACTTGAAATACTTTCAGCTCAGCTAAATTTCGCAAAATGCCATGACTTTTTATAATTGAATTATTTACACACAAAAATCGCACAAAATCTATAAAAGCAATGAAAACAAGAAGAAGAACAACAGACATTAAAACTTGACCTTACACACTGTTTGCAAATATTGCGTATACGCCTCGTTGCCGAAGCAACAACAATAACAACAACAACAACACACAAGCGCCTTAAAAACCCACAATTACAGAAGAGAAAACAATAAATATTAATTGCCATAATTTTGTACAACGCTTATTTGCAAACGTAGGAAAATACTTTGTGTTGGGGTAGGGGGAAATGTTACGCATACGCCACCTTACACCCACACACACACATTGGAAAGGGCGTGCGGCGGGCGTGGCGGCACGGACATGCACACTTGGTCAGTTGTCTGCCAGAAAAAAATTAAATGAAGCATGAAATGTGAAAAGTGAATTTTTGTCTTCTTTTGTTTGCTTTTTTTTTTAATGCCAAAAGTTTTTCCAGCAAATAATTTTCACACACACGCACACACACAAGTTGCTGATTTATGCGTTTTGCGATATTTGTAGCGATTTTTAAGTAAGTTTTATTATGACAAATCATGTGTTTTTCTCCACTTGCCATCAATATTGATTTGTGGCTTGCCGTGTTAATGGCCGCCACGCAAAGCGAAAAATCAAACTGAAGTTTTAATTCAAATTTCATTAAAATAAATGCAAGCAAAAAAGGCAACACTAATTGACATTGACGGACGAAGCAAATGCAATTTAATTATAATTACGCATACGACAAGTTGGCCAACCAAAGGCACGAGTGCACATTGTCAAATAATCAAATTATAATAAATGAATGAAAAATGCATTTCCCATTTGCTTTTTGCGCTTTTTTTTTTTGTGCACATGACTTTGACCTTCTTTTTTTTGTTTTTTGCGTTGCCGGCAATGAAATGAAAGGCGCGAAAAACATGTTGCAAGCAAAGAAGCGAAAATTCAATTAATAAAAATATAAATTATAAAATGAAAGCAAATTAAGAGAAATGATAAGAAAAAAGTACAAAAAATGAGTGTAGGAAATGAAGGCAAATTATTGCGAACGCATGTGTGTGTGTGTGTGTGTGTGTGTGAATTGCTTAATTGCATTCTGGAATTTTATAAAATTTTATAAAAGCAAATTGAAATGTGCAAACATGAAGGAGAATCATTTACTAAAATATTTGCCAACAATGAAGGCAAGACTGTGTTGGCAATGAGTGTGAAAGCGACAGACAGACATGGCGGACGTGTGCGAGCGAGTGGCCAAGCGATGGCGACGGCGATAAGTGAAGCAGAAGTGCAAAACGTTTGCCACAATTTTCAAGTCTCTTGTGATATTTGTTTATTTTAATGTTTAATTTGTTTATTTTGTGGCGAAACAAGCAGCAGCAACAACAATAACAACAACAACATAACAATAACAAATGCCTCTCTTACTTAAGCCACTTGAAAATTTCATTTGTCTGCGAATGCAAAAAAAGATAAGAAAAAAAAAAGCAAATGACTATGAAAATTTGTATTTATTTATTTGTTGTTGTTTTTGTTGTTGTTGTTTTGTCTTGTATATTTTGAAATGTCACTTCGTGATGTGAAATATTTTCTAGGTGAGACATCATCATCATCATCAACTTGTAACATAATTTTAGCTCATGCAGATTTGCATATTTCTCATCAACGAATTGAATTATAAATAAATCTCAATGTGAGTTCGCAAAATGCAAAAAGCGCAAAGAAAAAAATAAAATATAAAATAGAAATTTCCAATGCGTTGAAGCCAATGATGCAATCAACATTCATACATGTGTTTTAAAATAATCCAGCATGACATGATGAGAGCTTCGCTAAGCTAAAGCCAAATCATACCGTTTGAACCGCTGACATTGCTACTCTTGTGGTTGTTGTTGCTGCTGCTGCTGCTCTTCCATTGCGTGCATGGCTTGCGTTCTTCATAGATTTATAGAGCAATAAAAATGTTTGGGCGTTTTGAGGTTGTTTTTTTTTTTATTTTATTTTTGCTTCTGCTCGCCAAGCAAATAATACTCGTATCTGTTCGGCGCATATAAAATTGAATTATTGCGCGCAAATAAATCAAATAAGTTCTTTTGCGCTTATGATTTGTTTACACATTATTTGATGAATTTATGTCTTGTTTTAATGTTGAGAACTTTTGAAAATTTTATTGAAAGCCAATAAAGAAATGTTTGGTAATACAGTAGAACGGCGATAAAAGAGACCATTTGCAATCAAGCAGTTGCCGAATTATAGAATCGATGGGTTCATTGGTTACATGAGAACTCTTAATAAGTCGCCAGATCTTCGGTTAGATCGATTTCGTTTGACGTTCCGATCATAACCATATATGAGTGTATATTTTATTTTTATTTAAGGTGTTACATATTTTTGTATCTGAAACAGTCCAATATAACTTCACATTGAAAATATATATATATTTTTTTACTATTATCTTCAACTCATTGAACTTTCTAACGCAAGAAGTTTTATAACAACGAATATAAAAGTTCCAGAACACCAATTGGCCGTTCCATCGAAGTTCTACTGTATTCGAAAAGCAGCAAATAAAATTTGTCACTGCTGACACATGAAAACTTCATTGCGCTAAAGACTTGTCACAAATGAATTTATGTGCGGCTAATTATGCAAGATTGCGTATACGTCGCGTCGAACGCACACAAATTAAAAGCCGCTCAAGATATTTAAATAGAATAATAAAGAGAAATAAAATAAAAATAAAACAAAACAAATAAATAAGTCAGTAGACAAATTATAAATGTAATAAAAGGGAACTTTTACTGTTGAATATTTCGTTGACGATGAAGTGAAATGAATTTCATACACAAAATGTGCGAGCGAAATTTGCAATTGCGACAACAGCAACAAAAACAACAACAACAACAACAGCAGCAATAAGCACGCTGAAGACGACAGCGACGATGACAGCAAAGAACATAAATCGAGCTGTAAATGCCGTCGTCGTCTTCGTCGTCGTCGTCGACATTAAATATGTTACGTGAAGCGTAAAAGGCATGGCGGCGGACACATTCGAATGCCTAAGGAGCTCTAACAAGGCCCTTAGTGCGCCTTCGCTCTTGCTTGCTCTTTCTCTTTCTGTCTGTCTCTCTCTCTCTCTCTGTCTGTCTTTCTTTGAAAGCTCAGGTAATATTATATAGCGAGATAGAGAGATATGGCAAATATTTTTACTTTAGTCATAAATTAGAAAAGTTGCAGAAACAGCGGGTGGCTGGCACACGAGGAGGGCGGTGGGGGCAGGGGGTTTGTTTTGTTTTTGTGAGGCGCACACAAGAGTTGGCAATGGCAATGAATGAAGTTGACAACAACAACAAAAACAAAGACAAACATTATTATTATTATAATCACCA
Organism: Phortica magna; assembly: GCA_037044515.1. Lineage (NCBI taxonomy): Eukaryota > Metazoa > Arthropoda > Insecta > Diptera > Drosophilidae > Phortica > Phortica magna. The sequence continues at coordinate 89,489 of JBAMBP010002144.1, read as the reverse complement.
TCAACATGGGGCAAGTGGGGTTGGCAAATAGCAACAGTTGCAACAACAACAACAATAACAACAAGATTTTTATTGCATGGCTTGCATATTTGCGTCAACAACAGCCAACAACAGCTAACAACAACAACAACAAGTTACGATGCCAAGCTCAGGCACACAGCTGGTACACTGCCACGCCCATTAAACCGTTACCGCCCCATATTTACGTACATATGAAAGCAGAATTTATTGCTACCCCATGGCAATCGACTGTTTCACTTTGACATTTAATTGCGGTTTTTGACTCTGCGGCAGCAACCGCCATATTTGTATGCACACTAATGACTGCGTGTGTGTGCGTGCGTGTGTGTATGCGCGTTGCCTTGGCATGTGCTTTTACAGTTCAGCGATGCACGTATTTTGGGCTTTCACTTTAATGAGATTTATACAAAACTGAAAGTCTTTGAAATCGACCGACAAAAATATGAAAAATACATTCACAAAAAACCGAAAAAAGACTTAATGGCTTTTAATTTAAGTGTTTAGCACTTTAAAGACTTTAAACGATCATGTATTATTGTCAATTTGAGTAAGAATTTTCAAAAAATTGATTTTTGTTTTGAAAATTTCAATCGAATCGCACTGAACGTAATTATTGTGACTTATCTCATTAATAAGGTGAGTGATTGTGCATGAACTTTTGGTCAAATAAAAATTTAAATTAAAAAAAAAATCCAAACTCTTAAAAACCCTTTAATCTGGAGCGTTATGGAATTACTTTAGCCCTTTTTTTGATTTATTTTCTGTATTCCGATGATCCAGTGACGAACTGGAGTGGACACCATGCATATTTTCTAAAACTCTTATATTTTTCAATACTAAATTATACAAAATGTGTGAAATCTTCTAGCAGAACATATCTTTCGTGTAATTAAATATATTAATGCGTGTCCAAAAAAAAGAGACCTTATTTTGCAAGTCCAAACGGAGTCAGAGGCAGGGGTTACCATTAAGTTTGCCTGTGCACACAAGAAAAACAAGTGGCACAGAAAAAATGAAATATTTTTGCAGTCAAAAGTAATTTACGAAAAGCACAAATGCTTGCAAACAATTACAACAAGTTGCGCTAAATTAATTCTGACAACTTGAAAGTCAGCCAGAACAACGACAACAATAAGTACAAATTATAACAACAAAGTATCTAATAACGGAAGTAAAAACGAACAAACAGATGAGTCAACATTGGCAAAATAAATTTCATAATATTTTAAAAATGTTTATGAAAATCTAAAACATTCAAGTCGACAGAACTCGCTCGTCTCCGTTGAGCTCAGCAGAGGAACGTTTTAAAGTGCTGCGCCATCTATCGACGCATACAGCAAACGCCCTCAAAATGACGTGTTTTCAATGTTTCAGAGGCGGAGGAGGAGGCGGAGGCAAAAGCAAAGCAAAGCAGCAGCAAATTAATTGATTTCAAAATAACTAATGACTAATCACCACCTGCAAGTAGCAAAGGCAGCAACACTAACAACAACAACAACAAGGGTAAATTGTCTTAGCCAAAGATTTTGTTCAATTTTATCTTGAACATGAAATATTTGGTTTTTTTTACAGAATTTTCATATATTTTTAGAAGAACACTTTTAGCGAAATTTTTTAGTCGCCACTTTGGCTGAAAATAAATCGTTGTAAAAGTACAAAAACAACAACAACAACAACCACAAAAATGACCAAACTCAATTTTGCGAGCTCAAAAAAAGCAAACCTGCAAAAAGGCGAAGAAGGTTCAGCTTAACTTAACTTGACTCGACGTGCCGTGCCGTGCCGTGCCGTGGCACAGCGTGAATGAACGTGATTAATTGAAATTTCACACACACACACACACACACAGAGAGATAGATAGAGACCGGCATGCTGCTCTTGGGTTGCTTAACTTAACTCAAATCCTTTACGAACACAAAGTTTTTCATTCACTTTTATTGCCGTGTCGAAATGAGTTAACTAAGTTGCAGGCTGCAGGCCAAGGTGATGACGGCGGCGGCGACGGCGGTGTCAGTGGTGCCGAAACAGTTTCACTTCGAATTAATTGAGTGCGCTAATTTTGGCAAAAAGGTTGCCTAATTGATGATAGTCAAGCGAAGCGTGTTGAGTGTGCAGAGCGCATGGACAGCCAGACGCACGGACGGACGGACGGACGTTGTTTTTGACGTTGCCAAAAAGTGCTCAATGTAACACACGCCAAAATGTTATTAAACCAAAATTGCTTTTTTTGGTTTATTTAATTCATTTATTTTTTATATGCAAAATTTAATTTCAACGCATTTTTCGATTTCAATCGTAACATATTTCGTTGTGCACAATTTGTATTGAAAATGTTCTATGTTTCTCACATGAGTTTTTCGGCTAAGAGACTTTTTAATGATTCTCAAAAGAAACAAAAAGAAAATTTGTCGTTTAAAGAGAAAAAGGACCAACAGCGCTAAGTGTACTTTTGAGTGACTTCATTTTGCTATGCAATTCAAGCATGAAAGTCAAGTTTGTCAGCTGCACTGAGCGTATGAATTGTTAGAGACACAGACATTTTCTACAAAACTTGACTTCATTTGAAGTTTAGATAAATTAATGATCATGATAAACTTTAATGCTTCTTTTGTTTTAATCTTATCATATTAGAAGACGAACAGTCAAAGATTTTTCTTTGCTCATTAATTGTATCAAAACGTAACGCATGTTACATTGGCACACTGCGCACATACATCAGTCTTGTATTAAACATACTTCAACGAATTTTTAATTTACTTGTACACACTTTCAGGCATAACTACCAAAAAATTCCAGGACGGTTTGATTGAAATCGTCTTTCGGTAACTACTTAACGTATGTTGCCAGCAAGTGTATGCAAACATAAGAATTTCTTTAAGATATAGTAAATCTATGATTAATTTGCTTTTATACAATTTCTATGGATAAAAAATAATCAAGTCCTGTTGTGCCCTCAGCAAGGAAAGTATACGGAAACTGACTATTAAGATAAAAATCAAACTCTAACGTATACGTTATAAAACTATCTTCCAGTCAAGTTGAGCCACTTGCATCAGAAGTAAGAATCTGCAAATTTGTATATACTTTCTGGTTTAAAATCGTTGCTTGGCTTACAATTTTTGCTCATTGTAAACACAAATGCAATACAGTAGAACATGAAAAGCTCTTTGCCGATTGCTTCCAGACATAGAGACTGACTGACACACTGACAGAGTCACTGACTGACGGACAGAAAGACAGACTGACTTTCTTCCACTTGAGCAGTTACAGCGCAACGAAGCGTAAAAGTATCACCGGCTTGGCTTGGCTTGCAGGCAGACATGCAGACATACAGACAGGCTAGCAGGCAAATGTGTTTTCTTGCTCATTTTTCGAAGTAATGATCTAAAATTCGAAATTTCTATATGCCCGCCAATACCCCCTTTCAACATAATCATACAAACTGTGGCATATTTGAATACGAAGCAAAATGCAAGTGTGTGTGTGTGTGAGTTTTTGTGTATTCGTGTGAAGTGAATTGGATTGGTACAGTTGGTCGACGAAGGCCGTTAGCAATGAGCAGACTGACAGACAGACAGACAGACAGTTGAAGATTTCAGTCTGTATACAGACAATATCATGACAGATAGTCTGTTGCACTGTCTAACTGACGGACAGACAAAACAAGCCACGAGTGCGCACACATCGTTGTTGTTGTTGTTGTTGAAGATGATGATGCTGTTGTTGGTTGTGTTATGCCCAAAAGGAACTCGACGCATCGAAGCAGATTTTGCCGTGTGGCACAGAAAAACATATCGCAGATTTAAATAAATGCAAATGTTTTAGCACTGAAAAAATAAATAAATACATGAAAAAAATAAATAGAAATGAAAATAAGAATCCGCTATTCCCTGTGCATATTCTGCAGGATGTGCAAAATGTTCCGTGCAATTTTATTACATCTATAGAAAAGTACAAGCAATTTTAATATTTTGTTGCTTGAACAACATATGAAAGAAACAGTTTCCCATATGTTTGTCTGCTCTATCTCCATTCCGCTCACACGCCTTCAAGCGTTTACCCATGGCATAACATTTCATATGTTCCTTCTTCATTTTCGGTTCATTTCATTTCACTTCGTTTCATTTTGCTTTTTTTTTTGGCATAACTTTTGTTGTGTTGCGTCACACCGCGCCTTCCCTCGACCATTGCTTATTGCACTCACTCATATTTGCACGCCTTCACATTGAAATTCTTATCATTTTTCGCACACGCAACAAAAGTTTTTCGCTTCAAACTTTCTGCTTCGTGTTATTGAAAGAAGAAAAAATTTGATTTTTCTCAATTGCGTTTTTATCTTTCTTTTGCGTATGTGTGAGTGTGGTTGCCTTTTTTCTTTGTTTTTTGCTTTGTTGGTTTTTGGCATTTCTTTGTGTGCGCAAAGATTTTATTTTCTTTTTGTTTCTTTTTTAAGTTTTCAAGCGATTTTGAATGCAAATTTGATTGCTGCAAAAGAGCGTGCGAGCTCGGCTTACGGCAGCAGTGTTGGTAAGTGCGACGACTGTCGCAGTATGCCAAAACGTTATGCGTAGATTAAAATCAATTTAATTTGTTCAGTTAGGAGGGCAGAAGTATTTGTTTTCTGCTTTTCCAAACTTTCAACTTCGTGTCTATCTATCTTTTGTTCACAGTGAAGTTTACACATTTCAATGAACTTTTGCAAAACAAAAAATGTTGAATCGCAAAAAAGAAGCGAGAGCGACACATGATCAAATAAACGAACTCAATTGTACATGACTTTTTTTATTATTATAAATAAACATCAAATTATTAATCAATAAACAAATAATAATGAACAATTATGCAGGAAAACGCGTCATTTTTGAATTTCCACTGAATTGTACAAAATTTGCACATCTGTTTTATTTATGACTTTTCAACAAAAAGTTTATTTATTTCTATCTTTAATTGCAGGTACACAAGGTAGCAAAGAAAAAAAAAAAGAACGAACGAACGAACGAACGAAATTGAGATAAAATATTATTCATAATTATTATTTTAAATATTTTGTTAATTTTATTTGAAGCAAATGTAAAATTTGTTTATTTGAGACAAAAACAATTCGAACGAACAGTTTGCGTCATAAATGATTCATTTTCATGTATCGAGGCAAAGGCAAAGAGAATAATTGGGCAAAAGTCAGAATAAGTCAAGTCACTTGTGCTGAAAATTGTCTACGACAACATTTCAATGAGAAAGATAAATAAATTTGCATAAAAATTTCAATAAACCGTAATTGTTTGAGTGCAGCGAGAGTGAAAGCGAGATAGCAACATGTTTTGCATACGCGCTGCTGCCTTTGGGTTTAACGGGAATTGCATTTGCAACCAAAAGCAAAAAAATCAAATGAAATTCTTTCATTGCGGCAGCTTTTCTTCAGTTGTCTTATTCTTCTACTTCGTCTTCGTCTTCTTCTTGCTCATCGTCAATGTCGCCATTTTTTCGTGCTTTGTTTCTTTGCTTGCATAGAAAAATTAATTTGCTGTTCTAACACACGTTCAGTCGCCTATGCGCTTGCTTGCTCACACGCTCAGGCAACAAAAGCTTCAGCAGTCGTGTCTGTCCCACCGTCGCCGCAGCATGCCGCCCTCACCCTTAGCTTATGCTCGCCGCCTTGCTTAGTGCAATTTTCATTGGCAGATTTTGCATTTAAATGTCTTTTTGTAGTGCATCAACGTGCAACTCACAACTGCTGCAGAACCGCCGCCATCATTTTCTTTGCACAATAATACAATTTCATTTAAATTTATATTAAAGTGCAACCCTCTCATTCACTCACTCACTCACTCACTCGCTCGCTCTTTCTGCACGCTTACAGTTTTGCATTTCATTCATAATTCATGATTTTTTTTATTATGTTTTTTGTTGTATTGCAAAATGAGTTCTGCAAATGATTTGACATTTCTTGACTGAATATTTCAATGTTTGCAAAACGGCATACTTAAGCCGCTTAACTCTAATTCCACTTTAATGAGATACTTTGCATTTTGATGCAAGCCTTTGTGCTTTGTTTGCTTTATGCACTTTGTGCTTTGCAATGGTCAAGAATTAAGGCTTAAAGCAATACAAAATTTGAGGTTAATTGCAAATTGTATGCAAATTATTATCGCAATTAGGCTACATTATTTGTTATTCATGAATTAAATCAAATGAAATAAAACCTTTGCAAATCGTGCTTTGCTTTGATTTATTTACTCTCATTTATTTCTTCAATTAAAATTAATTTCAATTTTAAGTAACGCAACTGTTATACATACAGACACCTGACATGTGTCACTTTGCGCTTTCATTTGCTTATTGCCATTCACTGTTTTGCCATTCAGTGTTTCACTTAGCACTTATTTGGCTATGCAATAAAAAATGCGACGACAATAATGTGTCAAGGAAAGCAGCGAAAAAAAGGAATGAATTAAGTAAAATGGTTTATTTCTGCGCAAAATTGCATTAGACAACGCCATGAAATGATAGTCAGTCGGACATTTTGCCGCTCATTGTTGCTGTCATTCGCAGCTTACGCCATTTTCCATTACCATTCTCAGTGCTACTCTTTGGGCTTTCCGTTTGTTTTTTTCTCTTTTTTTTTTGTCAGTTGCACAATTTTCATTTCAATTGTGCGCAAGCAATGAAAATGGCACATAAAAACGCTTATTGATTTTCATGTATTTCAGCACGTCATGGCGCTTTCTTTGCGCGTTTCTATACTGAAAATAAAAAAAAAACAAAAATCCTTTGCTGCAAATTAATTGCGGCACAGCCCACTAGCAAATCAAACCAAAACCAAGGCTCAACGCAACCAACTGCCAGCCAGCCAGCCAACCAGCCAGCCAGCCAACCAAGCCAAGTCAAGGCAAACCGAATCGAGTTGAGTGTTGACTTTTGCCTTGGCGTCCGCCCACGTTGTTCAAAGCCAACATTAAATTACTCCCAACTAAGACAAAAACCGAAAAAAAACAAGAAGATTAAAAAAAAACAGCAGTGGAAGAAACAAACTTATTCAATTAAACTTTTGCAAAAGTAATGGTAAATTTTCCTAATGGATTTGACTGCCGTGCAGCAGCAACGACTTCAAGTATCTCAGCGCAATGCAAATGCTGCGGCAGGCTGCGGTTGATAAAGCCTGCTCAACACGAGATTCAGCTCAGCACAGCTCAGCTTCAGCCGTAGTACAGTGTTGGTGAACAGCTGTCGTCAGTTGGCATTGCATAAATTTTGTGCAAATTAAATTCTATTTAAAAGATATTACACAAAAAAGAAACAAAAAGTAGCGTGCAATAAGTCTAAAAGACACACATGTCACTGCCACGCCTCTTCGCCCAATCAAAGTGTGTCGCAGTCAGTCAGTCAGTGAGCAAGCCAGTGTGGCTCGCCCAGTAGGCGTTGTGCGAATGTCATTCTGAACACAGAACAGCTTCATTTGTTGCACTCGCACAATGTAACTGTCTATCTCTCTCTCTCTGTCTTTTTCTCTCCCTCTGTCTGTCTGTTAAGCCATGCCCACTTGCGTTTTTTGCTGTTTTATTAGTTTCGCGTTGTTCTGCACTTTGAAATTACTACTTTATGCAACAGTGTGGCAACGTGCACTATTCGACACACATGCTGAGCATCTGTCAGCGACATTGCTGTCCTGGCGCTCTGCGTTGTGCATGAGCTTTCAAATGTTCATTTGATAAATGATTGCGTTTGCATTTACTCCTCCTTTGCTTTTGTTGTGCTTGTTCGCCTTGTTGCATGCCCCTTTGGGTGATGTCCTGTGTCCTGTATCTTATGTCCGGCCCCTAACTCTGTGTCTGTCACTTTGTATGCATGTATTAGAGTGTCCTTTGACAGTTGTTTGAAGTTGTTGTTACTACTGTTGCTCTGTTGCTGTTAAGCTTTGCAGGATTAGCATGTCCTTTCACATTTATGCCTGGTTGCATGTTTGATTAATACTTGAATAGTGTTGATAAGATCACAAAAAAAAAAAAAAGAAAAGAAAAAAACTAACAAGTGGAAAGCTTAAAGAAAGTGGATTTGATGGCTAGTTGTTTTTGTTATATATTTAAATACAATATTAAAGTGTTGAGCAATTGCAAGCACATTTCGTTAACCAACACTGAAGATTTTGGAAATTGTACTTTTATATTTGATTTTTAAGACTATTTGGACTTTTGAAGTTATCTCACTGATCCTGTATAAATTATTCCCAGCTAATATCAAGTAAATTTTTGTTAGCATACTTTCAGGCAATTGAAATTGAATTCTACTTTAGCTGTACTACTTCGTGCAGTGAACCATGGATTATGAATGCAAAAAGCAAGAAAAATATCACTCGCCAATCAACTTTATTCCCTTGTTGATAGCCTTGATATGCAAAGCTGTAAAGCAAATGCCGCCATTTTGAAATGTGCGCAGCAGAAGCAGCAACAACAACAATAATAAATTAAAAGCGAGCCGTGAACTAATCAAAAATTCAACACAATTACTGCGACAACAACAGAGCGCATTTCACACGGCATTTCGCACCTTGACGCAACGGCGCAAAGCAACAGCGAACTGTGCGCCGCAGGACAATAAGGACCAAGGCGCAACGAACGAGCAAGCGAACCAACAAAGTCTCAGAAGCGTTAAACTGTAACGCAAAATGGCGTACAACTGAGCGTGAGTGTGTATGTGTGTGTGTGTGTGAGTGTCTCTCAATGATAATGACAAGCAATTTTTTTACATTTCTCTTATTTTTTTATATATGTATTTGAGCTACAAATCCTTTTTATGAGCGGCCAAAAATATGTAACCGAACATGTCTAAAGTCGAAGGCAGTCAGCAGACGATGTGACATGATTCGCCGCTCCGTTAATGGCGCAACTTCCGCGCAAGCACTCAAACCACTCTGCCGACAACGACGACCAATATTGAAGTCCTTCCATTTCGACATTTCCGGCTCGACGTGCGACGTGCGAATGAGCGAGCAAGATAGGCAGCGATTGAGTGAGATGGCGGCTTTTAATTTTTATGATGCTCGTAAAATGGCCGACATTAAAATTTTATGTATAAAGTATTAAAAAAGAATAAAAAATAAATCAATAAAATAGAAAAAAAAAAACCTTTGGTAAAACTCTGAGCAGCGAAAAACGCCACAAATGTTGCATAAAATGGTGGAACAATTTTCGCTATGAGTTTTTTCACTTTATAATTTTTTTTTGTTTTTTTTTTTTTGCCTTTTGTCCGATGAAACTTTAACAAAATGCAATGCACATTGAAAGTTTTTATGTGTTTTTTTTTTCACTCTTTTTTTGTTATATAATTTTTAGAAAACTTTCCGGTCGAACAAATCGAATGCGTTTTTAGTAAGTGAAAAATGTATTTCAATTCAATGCTGCCAACTTTGCAACTTAAGAAAAAAGAAATAGAAGAATTTGACATAAAAAAAATGTCTACAAAATTGCAAGAATTTTTTGCTCCTTAGCGGAACATGCAATTGCGCATTACACATTGTTCAGTGTCATATGACATGACATGACATGCCCGCGATGTTACACGTCAGGTGCGCATCGGCCACTAGCTCAGCCACGAGCATTCCATCATCTTCAAACTGTAGCGCGCACACACATACAACCAAACTTATACACACACGTGGCGCCTTCAATGCACAATGCGCAACAATGTTGCTTATTAGCTTTTTTCTTCTTCACCATCGCTTTGCGCTTTTTTAGCACTTTTTCGATTTTCAATTTGTTGTTATTTTATTACAAAGAAACGAAAAAAAAAACTATTTCGTTTATTTTGCCAACTAATTTTTGCCTTATTTTTTTTCTTTTCCTTTTTTTTTGTGCGTTGTGATTTTGCAATATTGCTTCTTGTATGCGAACATGTCGCGTCATGTTGCTCCGTAAATGTGTAGAAAAAAAGCGAGCAATACAAAACCAAAAAATCAAACTCACTTCTTACCTTTTGTGTCTTGTTGTTGCAGTTTTGTGTCGCTGACTAAATTGCACTTTTGCACTTTTTTGTTCGCTTTGCAAAAATTCACTTTACGCAAAAGATAATTTTGGGTTATTATGTAAGGCAACAACAACAAAAACACTTTGCAACTTTGGCGATGTGACGTTTTTTTTTACACCATTTTTGTTTTTCTATTTCAAAGTGGCAACAAATTGAAAAGTTGTTGATCGAGATTGCAACTGTTGCAGCGCAACACAAAAGGCAACAAAACAATGAAGAGAAGCGCTTATATTTTCGATAAACTTTATTTTGTCTTAGCTGAGATTCTATCAGTAATTCAATAGAGTAAAATTATATGCATATAGAAGAAATATTGCAAAAGAGAATAAACGGAAAAAATATATTAAAATGATGAAAATTTTACTGCATTTATTTTACAGAATCAAGCAGCTGTTATTAAACTGTTAATTGAGTGAGTGCAATGGCACCATTGTTGCTAAACTGATTTACTCCTAAGTTACGTTTAGCGAAACACGATAAACAACAATATAGCATTCAGATTTGTTAACTACTCAGCTGTCATATGTGTTGTGTGCAAGCAATGCAACATGGGAGTAAGTAATTAACATAAACGTACGATGGCATGTGCCAACTCTGATTCTGTTAGAACATTTTATGAAAATGTTAATTAATTAAAATGGTTTCAAGAAAAATTTGTTATTAGTTAAAAGCACTTCTTAGCGAAATAGAAGTTTTAATAAAAACCAAATATTTTATAATTAACCACATTTTGCATATTCAAACTTAGTTAAGACGCCAAAAGCTGTTGGCAGACAAGAATTCAAACGTTGAAATTCGAAATAATAAAAGAAAGGAAACATAACAAAGTGAAAATAATTTATTTATGCTTGAAACTTTGTTGCGGTTGAATTAAAATAAAAGAAAAAGAATTCAAGAGCTTCACTTCGTTTGACTCTTGTACAAAAAATAAAATAAAACACTAAAACATAAAATTCCTCATTTTTTTAATAATTTTTCATTCGCTCTCATTTTTAATGAGAAAGCAACTCATTTGCGGTTGAAACTGAAAGCAAAGTTGACCAGCGAATAAAAAATAAAACAGAAATGTTAATTTTTTTTGTTTTATTTCATTTTTTATATTTCTCATTTAATAAAATTATACAAAAAGCATTTTATAAATGCCACGGAAAGGACGAAAAATAAAGGCCACAAAAGCAAAGCCGATTTACATATTAGCAACAAAGCAGTGAGGAAACAAGCACTAAATAATGAAAATATACAAAACAAAAAATGAAAAAATCGAGAAAGAACTTTTAGCCGGAGCAGCAATGAGGGAAACGCGTAGGCAGAAAAGAGAGTTTTGCTTTCGTTGCGTGGAATTTCCGTGGCTTATAAACGCAATAATATGAAAAGTGGAAAGTTTCGAAAAGAATCGCAAAACAAACAAATGAAATAATAAATAAAGCAAGCAGCAAACACAAGACAAGCAGGGAAGGTAAACAAGAACATGAATATGAATATCATAAAATCAAATATCAGCGCAGACGTTGGTCCATCAGAGCTCAACTGAACTGAGCTGAGATGAGCGAAGTAATCCAGACAAATGTAATAAAAATATTACATTAAAAAAAAAAAAGAAGGAAGTGAATTCACTGCAAATTAAACACAAAATTGAATTTCGCTCATAATAATTTCCCCAAGGATGACTATTAGAAGAATGTTAGAAATGTTGGCAACTCTGTGCAGGCGACGATGACGACGAGGAAGACGTGCCTCTGCCTATAAAAATCGCATCCCTGGGGCGTGTAGAAAACTTGAAGGCGCCACTTGACTGACGCCCGTCTGTTGATGATGACGTGGTATTGGGCTTGGGGTTGGGAATGGGGGTAAGTTTGGTTGTAAATGAAAATGGGATTGGTCGCTAAGACATGGAAATAAAATATGAATATTTTCATTTGTTTTACTACTGTAATGCGAGCGATGTGCACAAAAGGTCGACGGCGAGTGAAATTCACAAATAAGTCGTGTAAGAATGAAAAATGTGATTGTTAGGGGGAAAAAAAACAACAACACTGGGGAAATTTATTTGGATGTTGGCAAACAATGATGGCGTACAAGATTTCATATATCAAAGCGCGAGAAGATCTTAAGACAATAACCAAAAATGATTGAGTGCCATGTAGGTTTTACAACACTGAAATGCACATTAAGTTACACACGTCTTGACTGCTGTATAAGTTATGCTGAGACAAAGTAAATCGGCTTAACTAAAAACTTCAACTCCATTTTACATAATCGCATAAATCTTTTCAAGTCAAGTTTTTGCTGCACAAGGAACACGCGATGCATACAAAGTGCAACTTGCATAACTTTACAACACTGTTTGGCGTGAAAGACGAAGCGACAACGCCGAATTCCCGCAAGTGTTTGTGCCAAATAAAGCCAAACTTTTGCTACGCAAAATCGCTTCAAAACAATGAACAGAACAAGAAGCCTCAAAACTAATTCAATTTGGTGTCAGAGGAGCCAACGATCCAAATTAAAGCCAAAAACCCACTTTGGCTGCGAACCCAACGGAACAAGAAGTCTTGACTTCAATGAAAATCAAAAGTTTTGCAAAATGTAATTAAAAATTTCTTGTCGTATTCAAGTCAGTCTTAATCTTTGCTTGAAAATCAGCAAAGCATTAAAAAAAAGAAAAACACATGTGGGCGCGCGCACATAAAAGAGCAAAGATGTCCTTCGGGAGCGTACAACCATTAAAATGTGTCGTGTCTCTAACAGAACTTGTCGTCAACTGTGAATGGGAGTGGCAGCGGGCGTGTTTGACAAATAGAAACCCGGAGCGTGCGAATGAGAAGGAAAAGAGTTGCCAAGTAGAAGCAAAATTTGAATTCTATTTGCAAACCGAAAAGCTGCAAAATTATTGGAGCATGCCAGCAGTTCAGGGTGTAAAATATTATACATAATAATAAAAAGTTGACAATTCAAAGCAGCTGCAAATGTAAGACAATATGGATTACAGTTAACTGTCAAAGTTGGAAAAGTTTTTGTTTGGCAAAGTTTATGGTGGGCAATGGCCTAAGTCAATTTGGTATGATAGAGTGGCAAAACTTGTGATCGTTTTTAGTTTACAAAGTGCAAAGGAGGAAAAAATTAAGGCAAAGTCAAGGTCTGCGGGTGCAAATTTAAGCATTCCAAAAACAGTGTTGGTAAATATATAATATATAAACGATTATAAGATATTTTATATGGGAGAATTAATTATTAGTTTTTGGTTGTTATCATTTTCTTATGTTTACTTGAAGTACAAAAACGTGAGATTAGCAGCAATCAACTTGCATCAAAGTAAGCACTCGCCTGCTCAACAGTGTTGCTAAACGTTCGGCAATAACAGTAATTATAACATACGCCAAATCTCTTACAAGTCTTAGACAAAGCAAACGGAAAAGCATTTCAAGAACTCATGGCGCTAATTAACTTCGCTAAAAAGATGTACTTAAAAATTCGTATGACAAATACCATTAGTAAAGCAAGAACGACTATTTTTCGTACACACTCGACCCAATTGCAGATACGTTTGTCGCATGTTGAGCATACAGTATGTGTGTATGTAAGTACGAAATGGCTGCAAATCCACAAATACTACGCAACGCTTTAAGTGCTAATGATAAGTGCAGCAAATACCTCGAAGAAGGAGAGCGTGAGCGGCGGTGAGTAGTGTGAAAAGATGGCTTAGATGTCTCGCCACTTAAAGCATCTATTAACTTACATTTGCGCCAAACGAAATTGCCAACCGGCTTAGAATCAGCATCAAGTGCCATGTGCCAAAACTCATTGAAATCCATACAAGCTCAGCGCAGCAGTATGGTTATTATACTCAAGCTTGTGAAGAAAGTAAGAAGAGAGATAGTATAAGAAGAAATACACACTTGTCGACGACTCTGGAAAATATTTGCCACACACAGGCAGCATACAGACAAAGGCACGCATTGACGTTCATTGTTGCCTGCGACTGCACATGAGTCTTGTTTTATTGAATGCCAAAGACGTTGAAATTCATTGACTCTCAAAGCGTAAGCCGGCAAATGACATGGTTCGCTGTGCCACAAAGTTGTATGAAAGCACCCCCCAAATAGGTAATCGATGTCATTGCGTCGTGTAACGGAGCGATTTGCGTTACGTTGCCTGGCACCCCGTGTAGCAAAGGGGACATTTTTCTTTTGTAATGAATATCATCAGCTTGTGAATTCTTCACTTAACGACGCACCAAGCTCAACGCACTCACACACATTCGGGCTAATCGATTTGCGCCCCAAATTAAGTGTGTCACATGAGGTTCACTCATTGTAAGAAAAACAAAAAAAAAATAAAAAAAACAAAAATGGGGTCTGCCTTTGCTTTGGCAACGATTGTGTATTCGCAATAAGCTTTACGACTTAATTGATTTCTTTTTTTCGCTTTTTTGCGCTTTCTCACATTTCACTTTCAATTACTTACACACATACATACATGCATGCATTTGAATGTGTGTCATTAGAACGCGAGTGCGTGAAACATTTTGTTGGCAATCATGGTTGGCTTTTACATACATTATTGATGTGCGAATGAAATGGGCATATTAATTTTAATAGCTAACTCGTTTGTTGGTTAGTTAGTTATTAAAAAGGGCGTAGAAGTTTATGGTTCCATATTTGTTTATATGTAAACAAGAAGACTTTATAAAACGCGTCCAAAAAACGACGGAAAAAGTATAAAAAAAGTACAGCATACTTTCAAGCAGCTGGGTACGGGCAAAACCTTAAATTTAAACGCAATTTCCTTTTTTTTATCAGCTCACCTTTTCCTTCACACACACACCTTCTAAAACACATTAGAAGTTTGACTTCAAACAGTTTCGAGTTTTCGGGTACTTTCTTAGCAATATAAACACGTCTATCGATTTCGTATCATCACCGTAACTTCGAAACTCATAAACATTAACTGAAGTTTAGACAAATTCAACAATAAGTTAGACACAAGTTAAGAACCGTATAGAAACCATAATAGAAAAGACAAAAAAATAGTAACAAAAAAAATACAAAAAAGAAGGAAGAAAAACCATTTTGTTTTTGTTGTTTTTTGGTCTGCTAAACTAGACTACAAATCAATTGCGCCTTCTACTCACTGTAGGGCTGAGGGCGTGTACCGTAAAGTGGCTCCTGAAGTAATGGCGAACGACCATTTCCGATTTCCTTGACTGCAATGACACGTGGTAAAGAAAAGAGAAAGAAAACATTTTGCCGTGAAAAATCTTGTTAATTTTAATAAACAAGATACTTAATTAGAACTAACTTGATTTTTATTTTTTATTTATTTGTGTTTTGTGTAATTTTGTGGCTTTGGAGGAAATATTTGTGTATGAAAGAAATTTATAACGACGACAAGACTAAACAATAGAAAAGTAAAGCAAAAGGGTGGTGAAAAAAACAAAAAATGGAAACTTTGTTCCCATACCGGGAATCGAACCCGGGCCTTCTGGGTGAAAGCCAGATATCCTAGCCACTAGACCATATGGGATACATGCTAAAAAGCAGCCGAAACAACTAATGAACATGCGTTAGCAGCCGCGAAACTTTAATAGATACTTTTGTAGCTTAAAATAGATAGATACATATAAACAGCAGAAAAAAAATAACTCGCTGCTTGAGAAAAAATTACTCAGCTACATTCATGTTGAACTTTTTGATGATCATCATCATCAGCATCATCATCATTGCCATCGTTATTGAGCGCGACTGCTTTGCATGTCAATGAAAAAAATGTGATTTCAAGTTACGAATTGACTCAGGTCAGTAACGAACGAACGAACGAACGAATGAACGAATGAAATCCGCCGCAGTCAAAGGCTCTAAACAACAAAGCACTCAAGAAGAAGCACAACAACAACAACAGCGACAACGTCGTCATCGTCGTCATCAACAGCCGCCGCAGCAGCGCCGTCAACAACAGAGCAGCAACAATCATCAATGAAATCAACTTGTCTGCGTCAGACTCTGCATCGGAAACAGCGTCGGAATTTAAATATTTAAAAGCAAAGCGAATTAAGCGAAATACAAAAAAAGTAAAAACAACAAAAATTACAAATTTCGCGAATAAAAAATTATGTAATACATTTTAAGTGGATTAATTTATGATGGAGCGCGAACACATTTTCGGCGAAATTATTGTAAATGAATTCGCTTGCAAAGTGAAACAAATCGCGAAATATATATTTTATCGAAAGTCGCACAGACATCGTCGATTCAGATTGTTTTGTTGTGCGTCATAAAAAAACTATGCGCCATAATTTGCATAAAGCGATTATTGGCCGTTATAAAATATTAGTTTTTCATGGCAAAGAATACGCAAAGCAAACGAATAAAATTGAATTATGACAACTGAGATGACAACGACGATAAACAACATTCAATTAAAAATCAACATACATTTTTAGACACATAAACCTTCTTTATTATATTGGATTTAGTGGTTGGTTTTTTTGTTTTGGAATGTACTTGTCCAAAACGACATAAGGCAATTGCGTAGCAGCGCCGAACTTTGCCGAACAAATCAAATGAAAACTGAGCAGAAAAAAAAGCAATTAAAATGCAACTGGAAAACTTGCAAAAAAAAAAACAACTTACAAAATCGAAGTCAAGGTCGACATCTCGGAACGTATGAAACATGTTCGAGCGTCGATTGCCCATTCAGGCGCAAGTGGAACCTGTTTTGAGACAATCGCTCGCCGTTTGTTCTTAATGACGACGCGTTGCGTCTTAACTCAAACTCAAACTTTATAAATACATGTATAGATTTTTATGCTGAACTGAACTTTGCTGCTTTGACTTGATTGACTCGATTGTGCGCTCGGCTCGTTCGCTTCTATTGCAAAACTTGGTCTAGCAGGCAATTAATTGCTGATTTTCGCGTTTACTTTTTATGGTCAAAAAGTTTTTCTGTGCCAATCAACATTTTTATTATGCTAGACTAATGTGATTATTTTCATGTATTTATTCATGATTGTTTGCGCGCACATTTGTCAATACATTTGAGCAATCGTTACGAGAATATGAAAATTTATTGGCAAAGCCAAGTTTCAATTCATTTTGGCGATTTCATGTATTTCAGCAGGAAGCATATGGAATAGTAGTGCTGCAAAACAGTGTTAAACAACTGAAAAAAGGCTTCGATTGGTCCTCCACATGTGTCTGTCATGATTTGTCATGTGCACGTGTCCTTGTAGTAATGATAAAACCTCATTTCGCTTAAAACTCTCATCAGTGAGTTGTTGTTTGTGGCAATTAGACTTCCACTTAATCATAATTGGTCATGTGTACGTGTTCTTTGCAATTGCTTATGTGTACATGTCCTCCAAAGTTCAGTATTATTTATGTCTGTAATTATTATGAAAACATCTTGTGCTTTTATGTATACCAAGTTGGCAAATCCTTTGTCTTTATCATTAACTGTGTTTTGTTGCTATTTCTATGACCTAATTTGCTTTGTGAACTAAACAATTTCGTTGGCTTACTGAAGCAGTTCTTATAACTAAAAAACAATTAACTGTAAGAAAATCAAAAATGAAAGTCTTCCAAGAAAAAAATATAGAAGCTAAAAACGAAAACGAAAAAAAAAAACAAAACAAAACTCACCAACAAAATCCTCACGTCGACATGTTGACTGCTCCAATGCGAACGTCGCTGTACTAACTATATTACCAACTACCCCAAAATAGTAACTTTTATTCTTTTTTCTCTCTTTTTTTTTTGTTACTTTTTTATGATTTTTGTTATCATGTTGTTTTTGAACAGATCCCAATTAAAAATTATTTTCTTTTTCAGAACTTTTTTTTTCCAAAGAAGTAAAACAAATCTCTTTAATTAAGTCTAAGAAAGAAATGAGCTCACCCCAAAAAATAGGGCGCAAGATAAAAGTATGTGACCCTCAAAAAAAAAAGAAACGAATAAAAATAGGTATGGCATTTTGGTTTTGATTTTCTTCTTCTTCTGAAATACAGCTCAGCGGCTCCAGGGTCGTCAACACGTCAACACGAACGAACGTTTGAACATTTTCTTTTGTCTGTTTCATTTAATACATCAACAACCACAATTGGCAACACTTTTTTGTTTTCCCACGAGAATTTTTCTGCTGCTTCGCTTCTGTTTCAACATCATCATCATCTTTTTTATGAACTGCTTCAGTTGCGCATTTTCCGGCATTTGAGAGTTGTTTTATATACTCATATTTTGATATTATTTCCAATTTCAGTTATTCAAAAAATTCAAAAACTTTGCTTCTTCTGTTGCACGCATAGTTTTTTTTTTTCATTTTTTTTACATTTTTTTCTTTCAACGTTTTGATCGTTTACGCGTTGGTTGGCAACACTGTGCCAATAGCAAAAATATGGCAATGCCATATGAAAATTTTATTAGCAAAAATAACTTCACGGATCTGTTCAAGAGTATACGATTGTCTGACGCATTTCTACTAATTGGGGTAGTAGCAATAGTAGTAGTTATAGTAGTAATAGTACTAATTTTGGTAGTTTTGGTAGTATTTAAGATAGTAGTTTTGGTAGTATTGGAACAAGCAGTAGTAGTAGTTCTTGTTGCTGTTGCTGTTGTTGTTGTCGTTGGTTTTGTTGGAGTTGAAATTCGACGACTGTTGCTGACATCATAATCATTATCGATGCCAACGCCAACTTCATCTTCATAGCGTGCCTTCTCATCATCATCATCATCATCATCATCATCGTCTGCTGTCAAACACGGCGTATGCGCAATCATCATCATCATCACCATCATCATTTTCCCTGCACACAGACAAACAAGCGAGAGAGAGATAGAGAGAGTTTTTTTCTTTTGGCAAATTTTCGTTTGGGGATTTTTTTTAGAGTTTTTTTGTTGTAGTTTTCTACTATTTTTATTTTGAGTGAATTTGGAAAAAGAAATTTGCAATTGAAATTGATTTTATTTTTTTTTTTTGCGTATATTTTCTGTTGTTGGTTTTTGAATTTTTTGGATATAAAAATTTTATTTTTTAAGAAAACTTTTTGAAAAAATTTTTTTATGCGTTTTTTTGTTTTCAACTTTTATCTCTTGTTTTTATTTTTTAATCTTATTGGTGCAAATAACGGTTGTTGTTGTTGTTCTTGTTGTTCTTGTTGATTGGTTTCTTTATTGGTTGCATTTATTTTGGAATTGTACTGGTACTTGTTGTTGTTGTAGTTGTAGTTGTTGCTGTTTTATATTGTTGTTGTTGAGTTGAGTTGTTGTTAGGAAAATATATATATTTTTCTGCTCTAGGTTTTATTTTTTACAAATACATATATATTTTTATTACTATTATTCTACAAAACGAAAGTATATATCAAAAAGAGTTGAGTCACAGCGAGAGCGAAAGAGATAGAGAAAGCGTTTGGTCATCTGCTTTCTCTATCACTTTCTGTGCCTAAAGTTTGGTTACTGCTTTGTGGGCTACTGTTTTATTTTTTTTTTTTTGTTGGTCTTTTTGTTATTTTTGTTATTTGTTGTTGTTTTCGGACTTGCTACAGACTAAAATTGTGGTTAGCAAAAAGTAGTGGTAGTTGTTAGTTGAGGTTACAAAAATAGTAGTAGAATACTTTTTCCATTATAAGGTTTTTTTTTTTGTTTTCTTTTTTGGGTTAGTTTTGAGCAAAATTTTGTGGTTGTTGTTTTCAGTTGTTGTAAATTAAGTTGTAGTTGTTATTTATGGCCATTGTTGTTGTTGTTGTTATTGTATGAGTCTCACTCACAGTTTGCTTTTTTTTTGTGGTTAATACTTTTTTTTTATTCTCTGCTGCTTCTTTTTTCTTCGTTGCGGCCAAAGTTAGTTTTGTTGTAGTTGTTGTTGTTGTTGTTTAGTTTATTGCAAGTGAATAGAAATATGTTATTTAAAGCAGTTATTATTGTTATTGTTGTTTACATTTCTTTGTGTGTTTGCATCTCGCTTGTTGTTGTTTTTGTTGTTGCTGCAGTTGTTGTGGCTTGCTTGCTTACTTATTTGCTTGATTATTGTTTTTGTTGTTGTTGAGTCTCATTTTGCATAAAATTACATTAATGAACGTTGCTTGCAAACATTTCTTTTCTTGTGTAATTCAATTTTCTTCTTCTTCTCTATGTTTTCTTTTCATTTTTCTGTGTGTGTTTTCACTTTTCAAATAAATTCTTGTTACGCTTGCGAGTTGTTGAGATTGTAGTAGCATTTAATAAAAGTAGTATTAATGGTAGTAAAAGTTGTTGTTGTTGTTGTTTCTTGAGTTGAGTTGAGTTGAAAAAGAATTTGAATTTTTGCCTTTTGTGTTGCCTCATGTTGTTGTTGTTGTTGATGTTGTGTTTGCTGTTTATTGTTGATTTTGTTGTTGTTGTTGTTGCTGTGGTTGTTGCTTGGTTATTGTATAAAGTTCGTGTTGCGAGTTGAAGGAGAAATATTTTTTACAATTCTATTTATTTTTTTTTTGTTTTTTCTGTGTTGCTTCGTATATGTAAAGTGAGACAGTGACAGACAGACACAAAAAGTAAAAGACAAAGTCATAGACAGAGACAGTGACAAAGAATATACAGAGTGAGCATGAGTGAGACAAAGAGAGAGAAAGAGAGAGAGCTGCAATTTGTTATTGGCTTTCGCTTGAAGCATTTCTTGTTTCTTTTGGCTGCTTATATAATTCAAAGCAAAGTTGTGTAATAAGGAATATTCTAGTGTTCATTTAAAAAGCCTTCTTAGACTAATTTTATGTTGTTTTCATATGAAATAATATTAAATATATTATGTAAGTAGTCTGAAAAGGCTTTAAAAAAATTGTATTGTTTGATAATATATATTAACTATATCTACATATTTACATATAAATAAATATATATATAAAAGTTGTTATGTTAATGTAAGTGAGTGAGTGTGAGTGTGTGTGATTTTTGGCTGTGTCGCTCATTGCATGATGATTGTTTACGCACATATAAAAATTTTCTCCCTACACTGTTTTTGTTTGATAGATTTTCGCTTTGCATTTCTGCTTCGCATAGTTTGTGACGTATGTTACTAAGACGCACACAGCACATGCGACAGTCTAGTGTGTAATGCTTAACGTTACTTGTTTTGGCAGTGCTGCATTTCTGCTTCGCACAGCTTGTGACGTAAATTAGTAAGAAGTGCACAGCACATACAACAGTCTAGTGTGTAAGACTTTACGTTGCTTGTTTTGGCAGTGCTGCATTTCTGCTTCGCACAGTTTGTGACGTATGTTACTAGGAAGCGGACAGCACATACGACAGTCAAGTGTGTAATGCTATACTTTACTGCATGTGTGCGGTATGTGTGAGCGGCACTCAAGCGAAAAACGCCGTCCATGGGACACTTAACATAACACTTACAACTCAAGTGACTTTGACTTGGTTTATGACGAAACTTCTGACCGCAACTCAATTTAAGTAGTTCGACTTTTTGTGCCGAGGTTTAAGCAACACAAACCAAAGACAACATTCCAGAAGTAATGGCCTGTCCATTAGCATTAATCCAAAAAGCAAAACACACACGCACACACACACACACATGCCATAAATCGACTCATCCCGCTCATAAAAAGCGCCATTACCTTTTTCCCTATACGATATGCGAGGGTGTGTGGGGTGTGTGTGTGGCACAACGACTGATTACATGTTTGTAATACACTCATAAAAAAAAAACCAAAAATAAACCATTATAATTAGAACGAATGAATTATAATGTTGGACCGGTCGCGTCGCTTAAGGACAATGGTAAGTACAGCGCCCTTCATTCCACCTCCCCAACAATCGAGCCCACAAAATGGCGTGAGGGGTTAGAGTAAAATACATTACTAACGCGCATTGAACGACAACAACAACAACACATATAAAGAGCACTAAAAACAAATTGAAAGCAGTCGAAGCGAAGCAAAAGGCACAAGACACCAAAAAAGAAAAAAATACGAACAAAAAGGACTAAACAACAAAAAGCAAAAGATAAAACGAAAATAATCATGAACATTTGCGAGCAGCACAAAAGGACATTGTCGAATCGAGCGACATAAAAACTAAGTACGACCATAAGAAAGGGACGACATGACATTAATGTAAAGCACACACACACACACACACCCACACACACACAGAAGACCGACCGCACAAGACGAAGAATGCAGGAAACCAAAATGTTGATTTAGGCTAAGAAAACTGTTGAAGGCGACGAAGACGAAAACAACGCCAACAACAACAACAACTACAATAACAAAAAGGGAAAAATTCCAATATCAAAACAGAAAAAAGTGTTGTAATTTAAATGAAATGACAAAGGCAAACGTTTTGCTGAAAGTAAAAAAAAATTCGACCATGAGTGGAAAATAAAGAAGGTTTTTTGAAAGAAACGAAACGAACGCATTGCCAGAGTTGTCAAGCATGACGTACGAAAATTTAGCGAGACAACAAATGGCAGAGTTGACAAGACAACGTTTTTGTTTGTCGAAATATGCTTTCCACTCAAATATCAAAAATAAAATGCGACCCAAATTCATTTGTATTTTGTTCTTGCATAATTCTCAACAGCACCGCTCAGGTGTTCCTGCCCGGCCTGCCATATCAACGCATAACAACGTTGGGGTTTGCCTCACATTCACATGCACAAAGCGACCGAAGTGTCATCAAACAGCTTTGCATGTCAGTGAAACAAACTTGAACCAAAATCAAGTTGAAATGAATTATTCAAAGGCGTTTAATTCGATTGTTGGTATTATTCGTCTATGAGTGTTTGTTTGAGTGTGTGCGTGTGTGCTTTGGGGTCGTCATCCACATCATCAAGAACTTCGTCATTGTCGTCGTGTTAGTTTGATTGTTGGCTGTTGGTTGTTGACATACATTAGAATTGTCACCGCCTTTGAATTTAGTCTTCGTCTTCTCGCTCTTTCGTTGCCCCACCCCCTTCACATTTTTACGCACCAACAATCACACAGTCATAATTTAATCATAAACATCGAAATAGTTTTGTCGTTTTTCATTTATTTTTAGTGTGCACGATTTTCCTTCCGCTATTTTTACACTCAAATTATTTTTGTCAACAAATGAGTTGCCATCAACAAACGAAAATGTGTGGGAGAGTTGCCGAGTTGTGCAATTAAAATTTTGTGCGTTGCTTTTGTTTAATTTTTGTGAAAATTTAATTGACTTCAGTGTGTGTGTGTGTGTGTGTGACATTTGAATGTCAATGACATTTTTAATAAAGACGAAGCAGAATTTTGTTGAACATTTAATGGCGAAATAATGGCAACTCTGGCATGTATTACAAGAATACAGAGGTCCAATTTTATCTTACAATATTACATTAAACTTGCATCTTTATTTGTCAAATGTCAATTACAAAAATCACTTCAGTTGCAACGATAACGGTTTTTCCCCCCTTTTTTTTTTGGTTAAATTAAGTTGCATAAATGAACCGCAAACAATCAATTCAAGCAACCAATTTATTTTAAACAAATTAACTTGTTCGCGCTGATAAGCTTTTCACTTAAATCAAACAAGCTGTAAGTGCAATACCCCTCACCCCTGCCCGCTTTCGCACGCTACACGGCAGTGTCGAAATAACGAGCACTTGTCAACGAGCGATAATGGAAAATAAACTCGTTGCGCACACTTTCCTCACCATCAAGAAAAATGTCACTCAGCGTTAAATGTAAAAGCAACAAAATTGAACAAGAAGAAGACGAAGACGAAGAAGAAGAAGACGAGAACGACAATCACCATGAAAATGAAGCAGCGAAAAACAGTTACCACGAAAAAAAACTAACAACTTAGAAGAAGACAAAAAAAAGAGATGATTAGACAAAAGGAAATGAAACGAAAATCGAACGTCCTTGAAGTTGTAAAGAGGGGGAGAGAGAGGGTGAGGGTGAGAGGGGCATAGAGATAATGCATCGCGTGACAACACGAAACAAAATTCTCTTGATGAGTAAGTCTCACAGAGTAAGACAGAGACAAGAGAAACAAGTTGAGAATTAACTAACGTTGTCCGTCCCAAGATAAAGCGTTACGGTACACGGAAACGTACGGCTGAACACACACAAGGGCGAATGAGGGGCAAGCACGTGAAATGGGCAACTGAATGAAAGAAAAACACGTTGAGAACTAAAGTTGAAGCGCAGTGCAAATAGAGCTATGTAAAATATGCAAGAACGGGAAAAAAATTTGCTGCTGGGCAGGGTAAATAGAAGTAGAAGAAGCAGCAGGAGCTGGGGCAGACGAAAGGGAAAACGAAGACGTCGCACGATGGACAAAGTAGAGCACTGGGTTTGGTTTGCTATGGTTGTCTTTGGTTTTGGCATTTGGGTTTGGCTTATTCGAATTCGATGTTAATCGTCATCAACGTCATGCTCATAACCACCAACATCATCATCGCCGTTATCGTCATTATGATTGCCGTTGCGCGCCTTTGGCAAACTTTGTTCAACTTTAGTTAGTCTGCTTTACTACTTTACTTTATACGCTTGTTTACTCAAGGCGACCGTCGGTGAAGAAGCATTTCGACTGACTTACTGCACTTCAATCGATCGTTGAGAATGAGGTGAAAATTTTATGCAAATATTATGCTTTACTCTCTATTATTCTTACGAGGTATTTTATTTTTTCTTGGCTTCCTTTTATTTACACAGCGGTTGGGTTCGCTTTGAGTGGTTTATGGCCAGAATAGTTGACAAATCGAATTGAGTTTTTGTCGGTTTTGATGGAAAATATTTTAATGGTGCGTGCGCTAAATAAATATTGATTTGTAGGCGGTTTTTGAGCGCATTTGTGAAGTGTTTGAGTTCCGTAAATCACAAGTAATTAAATATTGACTTTAATACGCCAAACAAATCACGCCTTTTTGCGGCATTAAAGAAAAAAATAGCGCATACAACATGTTGGCCATTAAATTGCCTATGACCGCGCAATCATTTGCTGTTTTTTTCAAAGCCATGTAATTTGTTCGATGCAAGCCCACGCGTCACGTTTTCATAAGTCCACACATACATTTAAGACGGCCAATATTTCACAAATAATCTGCAGAAAAACTCTCGGCTAAATCAACGCCAATAAGTCAAATTAACAAAGTGACATAAACAAATAAGCAGCATTTAAAATAAAGAAGGCAAAAAAAGCACCTGCAGAGGTAAAAGTCAACGCCTGATGTCGCCAGCGCCCACACGGGGCCGGCGGCGGCAAAAATGATTTAAATGCGGCATAATGAAAGATAATCGAGCAGCAAAGCGCAAAGTGGAGGTGTAAAAAGTTGATGCAAACGTTTAAAAAACTGCTTCGGTAAAAGAGCATATTAATGCACATACAAACGCCCACACACACACACACACACACACATGCAAGCACAGGCGCGTCACGGCGAATGCCAAAACAAATTACGCGAAGAAGAAGCAGCAGAAAAGAGAATTTCCGACGCTTCGCAATGAAAATGAAATTAAGCAATTTTTTAAGCATTTTATTTGCTGGAAATGCTGCAATGACAAAACGCACAACACAACGAACATCAACATGAGTGACTACGACGACTGACAGACAGTTGGACGTGCCAGACGGACGGCTCAAGAGGCGCACTCACTGACTGACTGACGGCATGAATGAACGTGCTTATAAAAGAAATCTTACGCCAGACAGCATGTCTGGTCTGGTCACTGTGTGCATTTGCCCTCTCTCTGTCTCGCACACCAGCTTGTGTGTCTCTTACTGCATTGTCATATGGCAATTTGTGTGTGTGTGTGTGTGTTGGTGGTCCACGTTATCGTCAAGTCACAAACAACTCAGGCAGATAACATGACAGACAGACAGACAGAAGGCGACATCATCAAAGCAAATATCAGTCAGTGTGTTGGGGGGGTGGGGTATGGCAAACAAACAAAAACTTGTCACTAACAATTTTGATGCATGAGTTTGGGCAGTAAACAAGCCACATTACCATTTTTCTTGTTTGCATAGTGGTTGTTGTTGTCGTTGTTGTTGTTGTTAACGCAAGAACAACTTGCACATGTTCGCTGCAACCGCCCACAGGCAAGAAAAACTAAGTCGCCGACGACTTGCAATAACTTCTGTTGGCGGCACGGCGCGCTCAACTAACTTTGGCCCACAGACAGACGACAGACAGACAACAAGTCGGCCTCAGTTCGTCGTCTGGCAACGACAATGCACAAGTTGGCTTTGACTTACACCAAAACGTTGCCAATTTCGTACACTCATTTGCCTTTTCTCCTGCTGCCAGTACAACTACTATCTACGCTTGGCTTCAAACTCCTGCCGCCAGTGCTGCCTCTCTTTGTGTTATTGTCGTCTGTTTTTGACAGTGCATTGCGCTACGAAGGTTGTCTGTCTCAATCCAGCCAGCCATCCATCCATCTCTCTGTCTGACCAGCCAGCCAACCATTCATCCAGCCGTCCGTCTCTGCTCAGTCATTCACATATTTTGCATGCCGCAAACAATTTGTTTGTGTTTGTCTATGTTTACATAGCGTCTCAAACCAGCGACTACTGACTTTACACGCAATGCAATGTCTGTCTGTCTGTCTGTCTGTCTCCCTGTCTGTATGTGTGTGCATGTGTGCCCACCAACCAACCAACCAACCAACTTTGCATTTCATATGCCAAAACGGATGCTGGGTCTCACTTTGTACCAAAAAAAAAATAGAAAAAAAACTGGAGAAAACTTTGCCTACAAAATATTTTTTTTTTCCTTTTAGAGCACAATTTTTATGCACTTCCATACAATGAGTCAAGTTACGTTGACTTAACTCGTCTCTGAGAGAGCCCGTCTGTGTGCATGTATGTAAATTAGGCTCTGCAAATTGGTGTAAAATAATGTTTGGTCATTGAAAGCGTTAACAACATCAAGCTTGTATTTCATTTGCCCTCAAGTCTGAATTACAAAGCAGGCGCAGCACTGCCTATGAGACACGAATGTGTGCATGTGCATTAGTATGTGTGTGTGTGTATTGTACAGAGCGCTGAAGCAGAAGTCTTACTTTTTTCATAGAAGTTGTAAACTAATGAGTTTGTATAGAGCGCAAATTGGTTCGCCTTCGCCCAGGCAACTTGTTTTTGGAAACTCTTATGCAATTACGCATTAAATATTGAATATATTGAGTGACTGTGTGTGAGATGTGCAGAGAAATTGTAAAGAGAAATCTAAAGAAATTTCAATGCTGTGTAAATATGAGTGTAAATTATATGAGCATATCAATTTATGCGTGTCTCGCCAATATAGCTAAACATGACTTTAATGATTATTATAATATTTAAAAAGCATTCAAGTTTGTAATAAAACACGAACAGTTTGACTCAAATGGCTTGAATTAGTGTCTTGAATGTTTGGTGTTCCTCACTTGTGTATTTCGTGTTTATTTTGTTGTACTGTAGTAATGATGAATTGGTGCACTTAATAACTATGAACTTATCAGCTAATAAAAAGTAGTAAAAAAGTTGTCAACGCACTTGGTAGAAGCTCACCTGTCGACAGCGTATAGTCCCAGCTGGTGTCGGGCTCATTCTTGTACACATTCAATTTCTCTGGCTGTGAAATGAAGCAAAAACAAAGCGGAGAAAAATGGGATAACAAAAGGAGGAAAAAAGAAAAGAACAATAAAAAAGTGTATTAGCTCAAAGTTATTGAAAATTGTTGGTGTTTGGTGAACGCACCTTAGCATAATCAATTTTCAATGTGCAACAGCCGGCGTAAATGTCAGCACCGTTTAAATTCTCACGTGCACGTGTGGCCGCATCGAGATTATCGAACTCGACCATGGCCTGTACGCCATTCTTCTTGAAGATGACAATGCGCAACACTTGGCCATGTGGATGACAGATTTTGTGCAAAACGTCCTGAAAATAAATTAAGTGAAAATAAATTTAATAAACATTTATCGTAAATTAAAACATTTAACAAGCAAACGGTTGTTCAAATAAATCAGTGTACACACACACACAAATACACACACAGCTATAAGTGAAAGGTGTCCCAAAATGCTTATTGTAAACGAAATTAAAACAGTCAATATTGTATGCGCTTATGTTACATGCCAGCACACAACACATACTACGCAAAAGCCAAGTGCGTCTGTTCAACTGGCGCATGTGTAATTTAGTACTTTGTTACATAGAACTATATAGTCTTGAAGATTTACTTTTTTCATTGACACAAAATTTCAGCACACTCTCTTAACACAAGTCAGTGCTTGAAACCCATTAAGAGACTTAAATAAATTGTTCACAATTTTACACAAAAAATAAGCAAATAAATTTGCCAAGCGATTTTGCGTGAGGGTCACAACAAAGTTATTAGAATTTCCAAACGAGCGCAATAAATTGAGAAATGACAGCACGCCCCCGAAAAAGTGCCAAATCGCTGTAAGCCCTTCAACTCGTGGAAGACGCAAAAGTGCCAATGAGTAAGACTTGAACTCATGGCTACTGTTTCCTTACGGCAGCGTAAATTACGAAACTCATTAAAGTAATTTTTTGAAATATTTATGAATGTTAATTGGGAAATATTCGTTTTTGCTCCACTGAGAATGACAGGCAGACAGACAAACAGAATTGCTTGAGGTGTGAGTGGCGAAAAATGACGTAGAATGCCAACTTGAGACAAAAAAAAAAAAACAGTGCTTATTAAATTATGTTAATGAGTTTCGGGCACAAGTTGTTGACACCGCCGCTAATGATGATGATGATGATAATGATGATGACGATTATGTGAAGGCTTCTGACGCTGAATGATACTTCAAAGCTTCGCTTTTGTTTTATACTTCACAGCAATGCAAGTAATTCCAATTAGAATGCTCAGCTATGCCGTGAAAGTGTCAACGTCAGATTTTAGTAAAGTGCTGCCAACCTGTTTCACCACACCCGACGCACCTCTTAC
Organism: Phortica magna; assembly: GCA_037044515.1. Taxonomy (NCBI): domain Eukaryota; kingdom Metazoa; phylum Arthropoda; class Insecta; order Diptera; family Drosophilidae; genus Phortica; species Phortica magna. The sequence continues at coordinate 60,551 of JBAMBP010002144.1, read as the reverse complement.
TCCTTTGCCAAATGGCAAAAATATTGCATTCATTTCAATTTGGTGGTCGATGAATATTTGTGTGTTCGGTATGCTATTTCTTGTATTGGCCTTGTTGTTGTCGGTCAAGGGGTGTTGAGGGGCACCAATATGTGAGGATTTGCTCGTTTATCAATTACAAGGGAGACAATTTTAATCCGAGTTTTGGAAGAGACAAAAGCTCATTGTTCGAGTGCATGAACCGCTGAAAATGTTCTCGTAAATTTCAAATTCGGTGCCTTTCTGCATATGTGTGCTGCATACTTTTAGGCATTGAACATACGTTATGCTCAGTATTCGCATTCATTGCTTATTGGCCTGAGTCGCCATTTGAATTTTTCTGTGGTTTGCATCTTCTGCACATGTATGAGTGTGTGTGAGTGTGTGTGCATGGCAAGTCCATTAATTTGCGTTTGCCCACGGGTTGCACTGTACTGTGCCCCGCTGCGGTTGCTGCTGGTCTGTGTGCACATGTCAGTTAATGAAAACCCAGCGTTGCGAGAAATTTTTCGGATTACCAATTAAACGGAAGTATCAACGAGAATGCGGTCAGGGACACTTTGCACATGGACTTTTAGCATGTGTTGTTGCTATTTCACTCTTACACTCATCTCAACTCATAGCTGCAAACATGTACTCTCTGTTGTGGTTGCATTACAAGGCAACAATAACTAATTGGAATTGGTGTGCCGTTGGTCGTCTTAAGCTTTTAATTGCTCTCTGTCAGTCGGTCTGTCCGTCCGTCTGTCTGTCTTTCTGCACGTGTGTTGCGTAATCTTGAATGCTTTGTTGGCCACTGCATTGTTTTGGAACGACTTTCAATTTCTTGTCTCTCAGTTATGAAATCTTCAGTGCCAATAATTGTCTACAACAGCAACAACAATTAAGCTCTGCAAGACAACAACAACAACACTGTTCTTGCAAAGACCGCCAAGTCATTGTGTGAAATATAAATCAATTAATTTGCATAAATTACAAATTGCAACAAATTTTACTAACACAAAAAGCGAAGTTAATAAACGAGACGAGACTTGCGAACGAGACAACAAAAAGTAACAAAAAACAGGTTACAGAACGCTTAAAAACTATTAACGCCAAAAGCAATAAACCGTTTTCAGTCTGAAAGAAACATGTTATTTTCAAGACAAGATTTTTTCAAGTTTTTTTTAATTTTTCTATTTTTTTTTTTTTTTTGCATTTGCATTTGCAAACCGCTTTCAGACTCAAGGCTGAAAATATTACACGGCGCATTAGATTTTCTAAGATAAACATAAAAAAAATAAAGCAACAACGAAATCATGTCAGCACTTGTTCAAGTAAATATTTAATGCAAAATATTGTAACAAAAAAATGAAAATTGTCTGTTAAGTGTTTTTGTTTTTTTTTTTATGATTTTGTCAAATTTGCGTGACAATAAAACAAAATAAAACGCTTCAAAATTAGCAAAATCATTGCCCGTGCATGTTTGTCAATATTTGCAAGACGAAAATTTTCTATTGCATACGCAAAGGCGGTCAACGCAGGCATAAAAATATTGATCTATAAAAATATTTTTGGTTTTGTTTGCTTTTTGTTGGTCGACAACAACAACATCATTGTTATTCATTCATTCATATATAATGTAGTCGCGCTGGCATTTTTATGTGCGCATAAATCCGCAAAGTCAACATTCAGTGATTGCCGCCTTAAGGACACGCCGATATCCTTGGCAGACAAACGTGCCAACAGCACGAAGGCAGAGCGTAGAAAAATGCCAAAAAACAAGCCGCTTATGCGCCTCTTGTGTATGTAAGCGTGTTGGCAGCACTGACACACTGCCGACGCGTCGCTGTGCCAGTGCTGCCAAGGCGCTGTTAAGCAGCTGTTAAGTGAAGCGCGTCGCCTTAATGCGCTTTTGATGGTTGGTCATAAAAGCAAATCAAAAAGAAAAAAACACAAAAAAAAAAAAAGAAATGTAAAAAGGCACAGGAAAGGAAAGCGAAGCCATGAAAAGCAAGGGCGCGCTAGATAAAATATTAATTTCATTTATTTATTTTGCCTTCGTTGATTTTATCATTTTCTTTGCCTTTAGGCTTAGGCGGCTTGCCTGGCAGGCAGGCAGGCGAAGCGCGCTAAAGGAAGTCATCAGCGCATTATGGCGTGGCCATAAAAATTTGCTACTAATAAAATGTTTATTTTCTCAGATATTTTCTATTTTGCTCCCTTTTTTTTTTTTTTTTGGTAAAAAGTAATTTTGTTGATTTAGTTTCACAAACTCGAATAATTTGTTACACCACCTTTTTTGTTGTACTTTTTTCGCTTTTCTTCTATTTTGTGGCCGTTGTCACATGTGCGCGTGCACTCAAAGTGTTGCCACCTAATTAACGCGCAACGTCAGTGTTGTAAAACACATAAACACACGCGCACAATTTGCGCTTACTGCCACTCAAGTTGCTAATTAGTTTTTCTTCTGCTGTTGCTGTGCAACTCACTTTTTTATTAGTTTTTCATTTCTTGCTGTAGTCGTTGCAGTTGTTGTTGTTGTTGCTCTAGTTGTTGCAAATTTTCCAGCACATTTTCATTATAATTTTCACTTAATGTAATTTGCTTTGTGTTGTTGCCAGTTGGTCATGCGTTTGTCACGCACTGACTGACCGACCGACCGACCGACTGACTGACTGCGTTGTGCTGAGCTGGGCTGTGCTGTGCTCAACTGTGTGGTTGTAAATGTCCGCAATTATTTGTAAATACTGCAATCAACATGCAGCATCATCATGTGGCATGCAATAACAAAATTGCAGAGAATCGCATTAACAAGCGACTCATTCAATGAATGAGTCGAGTTGAATCGCGTTGTCGCCGCTGATTGTCATCTGTTTGTGCCGTCTGTTTGTCTGTCTATCTGTCTATCTGTCTGGCTGCCTACTGTCTCTTTTATGTAATTATATGTATCGTTTCAACATGAGTAGTAGTAATATTATCAGCATCATCAACTGCAGCACTTGAAATAATTATATTAAAATTATATCACTGACGACACAATGCGTCCTTTGTCCGTGTTGTTGTGTGTGTGTGTGTGTGTAAGGCAATGAATACAGTTGATCAAATTAATTTTTATTTATTTTTTTTTTTCTCAAGCAACACTGAAATTGTTCAAGCTTTAAATACTTTCGTTTTATCACAACAAATAAACACATTTTTGGTGCAAACTTCTTTCGGCGCTGAATGGCGAAATGAGACGCCAAGGGAGGGAGTATAGGGATAGTTGAAGATTCAAACAAGATGCTGCCGCCAGACTTGACATGAGAATTTCACAGACTGAGCTGACAACCAAATAAGTAAGAAAGAAACTTTTCCATGGTCTGTGAAAAACCCGCAAGTTATGTTAAAACAAAACGAGAAAACTCCATTTACATAAACACAGGGTAAATTGCGACCAGTGTTGCAAAACAAATGCATTTAAGCAAAAGCAAAAGTTTGCGACAGCTTGCGAAATGTGACAAGGCAAAAAGTAAAAATCAAAAACTTAACAACAATAAAGCGGCTTGAGAAATATTGCTTTTTGTTGTTGTTGTTGCGAGGCTGTTGAGGCTTATTTTATTGCTGCTTATCTAAGTGGCGTTGGTTTTAAGCGTGTGGCAGCACTGGCAACACAATGCACACAACAACAACAACAACATGACACTGTTAATATATGAAGCAACATTTAAGTGAAAAGTTTATAAATCAACTAAAAAAGACAAACAATAACAACAACAAAAACAATGTTTACTTAATGCCATGAAATACTTTATTTTTTATGTTTTGCTGACTTGTTGTAGCGCAAAATCTCGCTTAAAACCGTAAGCAAACAAGATGAACAATTTCATTAAGAAGTTATTGTCATCATTGTTGATGATACAATGTAATAAAAAAAAAAAAAAACAAGTTCGCACACATAGCCAACATGAAATGACTAACGGGTAAAAGACGAGTGTGTTGAGCAAGCGGCAGCAGTCGGACAGACAAACAGACGGCCGGCCAAGAAGAAGTAAGCAGGCAGACGAGCAGCAAAAAAACACAGCGCAACTTTCGACTAACAACAACGACTGCAACAACAACAACAATGAAGCGGAGTGGCAAAAAGTGGTTAAAGCAGAGGAGCACGAAAGTGCCGCAGCAACGTGGATGAAGAATGAAATTCTAACGGAATATTAAAGTTTCTTAATTTGGGCAAGATGCCGTTGCACATCTTCGGGCAACAGCGTCGGCAGCATCATATTCTGCCCTTGTTGTTATTCTGCTTTTTGTTTTTGTTTTTGTTGCTCAGAACTTTTGGCGAACTTCTGTTGCCGCTCTGGTTTTCTTAGCCCTTTCGGGCATGTCAGTAGCATTGCAAATTTGTTTGCGAACCAAGTGCACGTTCAGCCAGAAAGAGTGAAATTGCCCAAAAAGGCGAACCAAAGGCAAGAAGGAAAGGAGAATTCAAACTGGTTTCTGTTTCATGCCTTCCTATTTGTTTTCTTGCGGTGTCGTTTTTTTCGCCTTTTACTTAAAATAAATGGGTCAATAAGAAATGCATGTGGCAAGTGAAGTGAAGTGAAGCGAAGCGAAGTTCTTCATACGGTCATTGGTTTACATAAGAGAGATGTTTGCTTCGGTTTGTTACCAAAGCAGCCGGCGGTCTTGGCATCGTTTTTGCTTTCAAATAAAGGCGCAAGTTTTGTGTTTTTGTGCAACATATTAGCGCAATTTAAAACCAAGACTTTTAGTATTCCGTTCGATCTTAAAAATAAAACGCTTGTTTTAAATTATTAAGAGGACATTAATAAGTGTTAACTTGGTGTTATTTAAACAAAATAAAAATCACAATTGCTGACAGAAGCAAATATTGATTGCTTGGCACACTATACCGCTGCTTATTTCATACAACTTTTATTACAGCTAATAACTTCTGAAATAAGTTATATTTTATTAGTACGGCAAAAGTATCAAATTTCAAAAGTAATGCGGCACACGTACTCGAAACTAAAAAAAGGCAGCAAATCATGTCGACGAAAGGAAACTGAGACACTTTATGTAACTGCCTGCAGCGTTCAACGATGTGTAAGAAGAAGCAATGAAATTTCAACACGATTTTGCAACGACGAATCGGTGAAAGAACAATGCGAAAACTTTTACTACAATTACAGAACAGAACAGCAGCGAAGGAGCAAAGAAGGAAAGGAGGAAAGACGAGCAATGAATTCAGGCGTAAAAATGTAAACAAGTGAGAATAAACGTAAAACGTGTTCAACGTAGGCAAATGAATCAAAGCCGTTGGCGGAATGACAAGATGGCAAAGCAGAAGAAAAAAAAGAAGGCGAAAAACAACAACAACAACAGCAGCAGCAGCAGTAAGCGAAATAGAAGTAAGTACAACAAATTCAACAGTTATAACTGCGTACGAAGGCAACACAAAAAAAAAAAATATGTAAGACAAGTGGCAGAGTGAGATAGAGCAATGAACGTGCTCTGCGCCTGTAGTTGTGCACACGTTGCGCGCACGCCATACTCGACGGCAACAACAATAACAAATACAACGACGGCAGGTGCAAGAAAGCAAGTACACAAAACAGACAAGGAAGTCAGCAATTCAAACAAGCAAAGTTTCATGTTGTTGTTGTACATGTCAGAGGGACGTTAAGAAAGCGAAAAAGCGAGAGAGGGATCAGATGGTTGTGTAAGCAATTCAAATAAGATAAATGCAGACAGACAGACAGACAAGTTGTTGAGAAGGAAGAGCAAACACAAAACTTGCCCAAAAAAACATGTAAAGCAGCAGATGCTAAAGTGTGACAGAGTTGGCAATAGAAAGAGATAGCAAGCAAAAGAAGCGTCAATTGTTTTTGTAATTACAAACGAATTGGCATAAAATACGTGCGCAAACTAACACAGCAACAACAACAACAACGGAATAGCAAAGTAGCAGAGACACAGACGACGACGTAGAAGAAGAAGAAAAATCTGCTGCTGCTGCTACTGCACAGCAACCAAAGTCATGTCATTAAAAAGCAGCAGACGAAGAAGAAGAAGCACAGCAAAAACAACAACATGAATTGAAGCAGTTAAGCGCATAAATTCAACTTAATGTGCATCAAGCAATTCTGTCAGTCTGTGGACGAGCAAAAGAGGAAGAAAAGAAATGAGTATACAAAAAAAGAAGAAGACAAATAAGTAAACTTTGACTCAGTAATTGGCATAAGTGTCTGTGTCTCTCTCACACACACACACACAAAGAGAGAGCATATATATTTGATTTGTTTTTTTTGTTGTTGGCAGGAATTAGCAATGAACACGAGCAAAAGTACTAAATAAAATGAAGACAATATACGAAAGAAAAAAAAAAAAAAACAAAAAATAATAGAGCGGATTAGAAAAAAAAATGTAAGACAGACTAAAGTCAAATGTGAGTTAAAGAATGACCGACCGCCCACACAATACAAAAACGTGCAACTAAGACACGTCGCCTAGTACGCTTGCATACTAATCTAGTCAAGCGAAAGAAGACGAAGAAGAGAAGCTTTAAAGAGCTAATATACATAATTATGCAAAAGAAAGTCGAGCGTTGGTTTTCATTTAATCAAAGTTAAGCAGCATCAAGTACAAAAGTCAAGACAACAACGCACAAGTTCGAGTTGAAGTTGCATAATTTCTAACGTAAGAAGGCTTTAAAAAGACTTGCCAACCAGCAAGTTGAGTAATGCAAGAACCTTTTGAAGTTTACAGGCAATGTTAAACAGCGTTAATTGAGTGGGCGTGGCAACGTAGCGAAATGGCGTTGCCAGGCTAAAGTGATGACTGATATTAAGTGGGCAGCACCGCAGCGACAGCGGCAGCAGCAACTAATCACAACAACAATGGAAATATGTAAAGTGCTTGGAAGAACCAAAAGGTTGTGTCGTGTTAAAACAGTGCTTGGCCATAAAGCGCCGGCAAAGGAGACGTTGAATGCCTTGACTTGTGCGCATGGCCGCATTAAGCCAAAGTGCTAAGGTGTTGCCAACCATTTAGTTGAATCTCTATAAAATATTCATACTGCTTAACATGACTAAACGCGAGCTTACATATTGCACAACATTACACGCAATTTTTCATTAAATGGTCAAAGTTGATGACTTTCGCAAAAAAAACAACACACAAAAACCGACCATGACCACGAAAAAAAAAATGGTGGAACGGAAACCAACGAATTATTAAATGTGTGCGTAAATAATTGAAGCACGCGTATAGCAATAAATCAGGCCAAAGGATATGTATACAGTTACATTATTGATGTACATATCGTAGTTGCTGCTATAACTCTTAATACGCATTAAGCCTAACTCTCCGGCTCCGAACTGTCATGCCGTGTAAATTACGTGCGTGGGTCTGGCCCGGGCTGGTCTGGTCGGCTGAGCTTGTAACGCATACAGAGTACTTTATTAGACAAACAATTAATCTTCGGCACCGAGTTTATTATCAAAAGTTGTGCCTATGCGAGCACAACAAACTGCTGCCTTACAGCAATTGACACAAGCGCTCATTGTTGTTGTTGTTGGACTGAGCTTTGCATTAGTTTGAGCTTGAACATTTGCCAACGTTCGTCGCTCAAATATTTGCTAACACATAAAACGGACATACACAATTTGCCAAACTAATCCTTTGAATTGTGTTTATTACTTGATGTGCGCAAATTTGTGTTTCGTCTTACAACAAAGGTAAATTACGCTTCGTCTGAATTGGTTTTGGCTAGTTTTGGCAGCCAAGAATTTGTTGATTGGCTAAACTTTAACATTAAAGGTTGTTAATTAATTTCAAACTTTATTGAAGGTCAAATATAATTGCATTGCGTTGTTGTTGAATTTGTGTTGATATTTCACAAAATTTCAAAACTTGTTATAAATTTAATTGCAATTATTTGCGGCTTTACAAATCAAATACATTTGCCAGCTTTGATTTGTATTAGTTTTAATTAATAATTTAATACCGAACAACTCTTTTTGAAATCAATACAGCAATAAAATATATTGTGGGTGTTCACTAATTTGTGTGTCATTGTAAAAGTGTAAGAGTGTAAAAATTAACAAAACCAATTTGTTCCAAATAACTTTACATAACTACTCGACTTGACAAAGAAAAACTTGTGCAGTTTCACTAAGCCAGTGTTAATAATAACTAAAAAAAAACATTAAGTGAAAATAATTTTTGTTGTACTTTGTTAATCATTTATTGATAGAGAAGTTTAACTGAGTTAGAAAGTTGAATAGATGGTTTTTGAATTAAATTTTTTCAATTAGTAAACTATTTTTGTTTAAAAAGTTAATAATACAGGGGAAGTAAATAATACTGTGCACGTTGTTGGTCTTGAAAATCTACACAAGTTGTATCATGAACACCATCGAAATTTTCCACCAAACCAATTTCATGCTTTCAAAGCAAACGCCCCGCAATATTTGACGTCAATCGCATGAAAGGCAAGTAAAAAAGTGAAAAATTGCAATGAGTGATAGAATAATTAAAGTCGTTTACACAAACATTGAACACTTCAAAAAATGTTCAATATGCCACGCGCACATTTAGCTCAGCTCAGCTCGATTTGAGGCACTCAACGAACGTATCAAGTTGGCAGTGTTGATGATGGCACTTTGACAGAGAGACAGACAGACAACTAACGTCAATACATGAACAAATGACTGAATGACTAACTGACCAACAGACAGACAGACAGACACCAGTGCATGACCAATGCGTCAATGGCAGTTGATTTACAGTTGAATTGATGTGACATTTTTAAAATGGTAATGGAAAAAACAACTATTAGAACAAGACTAAATGACAGCAATGAAAACATAGAAAGACATAACACATTATGACACACATGAGCTCCTCCATAGCAAGTTCATTCTTTCGTCCTTTTTATATGTGCATGTACGATATGAGGTTTGTTCGTTTCTTAACTAAACATCAAGTAAATTTCCATAGTAATGTGAAAAAAAGGAGCCGAAAAATGCCAACATCGAAAGCTGAAAATGATAATCATATAAAAAACGCTTTTGTTGCCATGGCGAACAAGTAAGGCAGATCTAACGAAGGACCAAGAGAGAGAGAGAGAGAGAGCCAGCCAGCCAGCAGCAGCATAATAATGTCCTGCGGCGCAGGGAAAATGCCAAATTGATGGAATGCGCTGAATACATGAATATAAATTTACAATTCTTTTTTACTTCTTGTTGCCAAAATTGGGCGTTACTAAGGCGAGCAAGTTACACGGTCATGAGTTGTGGCCAACAAGCAAACAATAGCAAACCGACCGAAGAGACAAAGTAAGCAGCAGAGTAGATAAACTTTTTTATAGCATACATTAGAGCGCACATTGTGGCACGGTAAATGTAAAGACATGCAAATAGTATAAATTCATTGAAAGCATTTAACATGGTATTGTGGGCGACCAATGCGAAATTGCTACAAGTCGTAAATTTAAAAGGCGTCGAACGTGTGTAAGTAAAGACGAGCAAAGCGCACATAAGTATGCTGTAAATCTTGGTTGGCAACCGAACAGGCGTAAAATGCGCTGTCGAAAAAATAAATGCAACTTTTAACTGTTAACCAACACTGAACAAGTCACTCCGACTATGCCAAACTAATTACTGTGTTCGGTTTTTATTCCCCCTTACCGCTCTCTCTCTGTCTATCTCTCTCAACCTTTCCTTTACGCGCTGCCATCTTTTTCTGTACCGACTTCTTTGGTCCTTTGGTGTTGTGTGCCAGGCTCGTAATCTGTTTAACTTGCCAAGCTTGGCTTGGCTTTTTGCGTTCATTTCCGCTTAAATTCACAAAATGGCCGTCGTTTAACTTCCGTTTGGCAATGCTGACAAGCGCATTTCTGTGCGCATTTCCGGCCATTCGCTCAACGCAACTATTATTTTTGCTCCGCTCAAACACACGCCTTCCACTCTTTGCAATTTCTGCGGGTTACATCTTCTTGCCCAATCTTCCAGCCACCCACACACAACACCATGCCAACCACTTTCGTTAGTGGTATTTCCGCTTCGTACGAACTTTTGCACTAATTCGATTTTCATTGTTCACTTTGCACGACAAAAAACGAAGAAGAAGAAAAAAAGCACCAACATGAAAAAGCAACATATCGAAATTGAGTTAAGAAAAACTCGTACAACTGTAAGTCGTGTCCTGTCGAAATGCTCACAAAACGTTGTGCAACAAAACCAATGAAAAAGTAGAACAAGTTGGCAGCTCCTTTTGCCTTTGCGTTCATTGTTGAAAAATGAACGTCAGCATGCATTAATTCGGTTAAAAGCCACAAATGCCCGCATACTTTCGTTCTGTGCACTTCTTGCACTTCCGCCTGTGCTGTGGCCAGTGTGTTTACCAACACTGTTAGCTGCAGCGACATGTAACAACTTAAATGATTGATGCTTTAAGGCAAACTTTAATAGGAAGTCTGTAAATGCTTTGCAAAACGTTCATTTATTATGCTCTATGCAGATTTGTGCTCATGGCCATGTTTCTAAACAAATATCTCATCTTTTGCGTACATTTACATAAAATTCAAATCAACTTGACTTAAAGCATTCAATGTTTTGTTCTTCTTTCAAGATTTTCAATTTTGCACAGTATTGAAATTCAAATTGTTTGAAACAAAAGTGAAACCTACGTCAACATTTAACCCAATAGCTATACTTAGATACTCACACACACACACACACACACACACAGACATGTGGCAACAATTATCGCACACTAATTTGTATGCCAAGAGTGCTCCACTTAAGAGCATTTCACAATGTTATACACTCAACTCAGCAGGGCAAATCTTTTCCGCCAATCAGTCAAACTTTCTGACATTTCAATTGTCATGCAAAGAGTAAAGAAAAGCTAAAAAAAAAACACTTCAATTCGTGTACTAATTTCAGGCGTTTGTTGAAGATGACAAACATTATCATGAAAATACTTTTATGATTTTGCTCAACAATGTTTTTCACAAAAATATATAGTTTTTTGTCATTTTTTATGCAAACGTTTGCTAACAATTGGCAAATGTGTGAGGAAACAATTTGGTTTGGAGAAAAAAAGTAAGCGTCATGTTTATGTCGGCGAATTTTATTGTGTTGACTTGCATATGACATGTTAATGAATTTTTCCAACAACAGATGTCGCTACCGTCGCGACTAACGGCACATGCATGTATTGTTTGGTATTTGCTGATGCTTTTGAAATGTCTTTCAAGTAATTCAACGCCGACATCATCATCATCAACATCTTTAACAGCCTTCAACATGCTTGTCAGCAGCTTTTCAATATGTTTTGCTTAAATTCAATTTAAAGTGAGTTCCTTCGCTCGTTCATTTGCCGAACGTCATTCGCAGCGAACCGACATGCATTTGTAATTGTTTTGTCGTTGTGCAGTGAGCGTGTGAGCGTAGAATTTTTCATTCATTTTCAACACACAATATTTTATATACATATATATATATATATATATATATTTTTTATGCATTTGTGGCTTTAACAATTTGTTTGCTCGTGATTAAAATTGATAACTTATACAATCTTTGCATGCCGGTAGTGCACACACATATACACGTTGCAACAACAACAACAACAGCAGCAACAACATTTTGGTGTAATTTTCAACTCGAATGCACTCGCAAAAGTTCTGAGCACGTGACCGCGTTAACCACTCAAGCGCCCGAATTGCGCTCAGTTTTTAAAATAAAAAATAAAAGAAAAAAATAAAAAAAATCCAAAATTATGCCAAAAGCGCCATCTATCGCTCAGCAGTTTTTCTCACTTTTTATCAACGCCTAAAATTGCCCATGTTAAGCCGCTAAATTGTAGCACGTTTTTTGTTGTTTTCTCTCAACTTCCTACGCTTCAAAATACAACAAATATAAAATAAACTTTCTTGCCAAAAGTGACTTTATGTGAATTTTACGCTTTGCTTACAAATCCTCAACATAAAATTACATAAACTCATTGAGAATTTTATGAGAAAAGTTTTGCTATGCGCGTTCACTCGCTCCGGACCACGTAAGCGTGTGAAACGAGCTTACAAAAATACAGAACGACATGAAAAACTGCCAACGGAGTTGCCTAAAAATGATTTCGGCTCTGCAAAAGTATGAAAAATGTTTTTTAGTGTTTTATTTTTACCAAAAAAAAAAACTATTGGGACAAAAAGTGTGTTTTGTTTTTGTGTTTTTTTTTGGAACCAAGAAAAAGTACACGTACAACAGGCGAGTTTTAGTGGCTTATAGCTGAAATATTATATGTTAGAATATGTCCTTTTTCACAGTTGTTGAATTTATGTGAAAAGTGCAATCGTGTTTAATAGAAAATAAACGAAAGAATAAAAGTTATTTACGGCTTTGCCAGAACTTTAATACTTTTGTAAACGCTATTTTGATATAAAAACCATTGATTGAAATGATTGCATGTGTGTGTCAATGAACAGGTTCAAGCTGCGAGCAGTCGGTCCTTTGGCCGACAAGTTATTTAGTCGTTTATGTTTTTATTGCTTAGGTCTTCAATGTGTCAACACAATCAACTTCAAGCTGTCAACTAAAACTTCGATAATCGGGATAATTAGAAACCGAAAAACGTTCCTCAGTATTGAAATCTTGCCTTATATAATGAGGGTATTAATATATTAACGTAAGATAAAAATCGACCACCAAAATACATTGGCAGATTTAGAGACTCATGTTGTTGACTAAACAACTCATGTTGTTGCTTAAATGGTAGGGCCAACTTGCTTAAAAAAACCAAGGAAAATTTGTAGTTATTTTTCCAAGTATTCATTATTAAAATGATGTAAGTTATTTGGTCGCCTTACGCAACATAGACCACAAGATTGGAAATTTAGCTATGTAATTGACAACCTTTATAACGATTACTCGTATGTTACAAGCAATCACACAACACATACAACTTCTACATTAAAATGCAAACTTTGGTCGTCGCGTCGATGATTGTTTGACAAAAATGTCCTTAAGGGAGGGCATTCAATAATTCCTCAATTTCTCCTACATGACCCACATTTGTGCGCTTTATAATTTTAATTTTATAATTATTCGTTCATCCATGCATTTGCTTGTTGGCAATTCTAGAAACTTGATTGATTTTTTAAATGAAACTCACCCTTCTTACAATTAATTTTTTTATAGTTGGATACGTTAATAAGTCCTTCTTGAAATTATTACTTATTCTTTCTGCTTTATAAAAATGCCGCTTATATGAATTGTCTTCTCTGCTCTCGCCTTTGTCTTTAAAGAGGTTTTTAATTTGTGTTCTAATTATTGGAACACCCTGTTTATCAAGTATCGAAATTCAACTTAATTCAAAAATCAGAAATAAGTTTCGGCAAAATTGCACAAATAACTGAAATGATTGCCAATTGAAAGCCACACGTAAATCACAACAATTCAATGCTGAGCCGTTTGGTCGATCGGTCGGTCAATTTGAATTGCACCGAAGCCATTAATGTGCAAATGTCAAGCAATGCAAAGCTAAGCTAAATGCATGGTCGTTGTCATACCATGTATCATCATCGTCATCGTCATCGAAATCAAATCGATTTGCAACATGAATCAAAATGGTTTGTCAACATGGCGTATACGCAATTTCATGATTATTTCATTTTGTTGTTTATAATCAACGGCGAGCAAGAACAAACAAATAAACACATGTTGTTGTCATGCAAAAGTCATGGAAAGCGCAACATTTCAATTGTAATTAACTAATGATCATTAAGCGTGCATTGCGGCAATTCACTCATAATGATGATGATGATGATGAGTTGCTGACAATGAAGTTGCATGATGACTTTTATTTGACATGTCGTTGTAGTCGTTTGTTGGTTGCTTTTGTTGTATAATATTGAGCGCATAATTAAAACACAACAACAACAACAACAACGACAACAACAAGCGTATTTCAATTACATTTTGTCAAATGCAAGCAATGGCAGTGCCCGTGGCAGCTTTGATACAGGTGACTCTGCCACAACCGCGCCTCAGCCACTCCTCCCATCGCGTCTCGTCTCATCTCGTCTCATCATGTCATGTCTCTTCTCGTTTGCTACAACGCACATGTCATTTAATACGCGTGCCTCGTCAGTTGCCATTTGATCCACTATACAAATAAACCTCCTCTGTCCCGCGCCATGTGTAGCCATCCCTCAGTCCTCTCTGTCCGTGTGTCTGTATGTCTGCGTGGGTGTGCATTAGTGTATTTACGCGTGTGGTTATGTGTGTATGCGCTTAGGTAAGATTATCATCGTCATTTGCTGCGCACTGTTTGCGGTTTTAATTATTGTTAGAAGAAGCACGCGCAACTTAATTCAATTCGGCTCAGCTTGAATTTATATTTTCCAATTATACACATAAATAATTTTGAATAAGCATTTAGCAGACGGACAGACAGTCAGATGGACAGACAGACAGCCAAGCGATGTGGAAAATTTTCGAATTTTAATGAAAATTATATGATTTTTGTTGATATGCAAATGAACTTAATTTTATTGACTGTTGTTAGATAAAGAAGACTTAATTAGGTTTTCTGCCTGGTTTTTAAGTCAATTACTGACACGAAATTTGGTCATGTCTACGTGTCTAATAATTAGATTAATGTTATATTAGCGAGTGAACTTTTTTGGTGGCATAAAATGAAGGATTTTTTTATTGTAATTAATATAAAATCTAATTTAAAATCTAATCAAGCTTGAAAAGTGCAATTTGAATACAGTGGTCATGTATATTTTTTATACCAAAGCATAAAAAATATATTAAATCTTTGGGTTAATTGAAAGGAGTGTTTTGGACAAGTTAGGGTGTATTTCACTTACTCATAATACTGTCACTTTGGTCATGTCTACGTGGCAATTAAATAGACTGATGTTATTAAAGAGATATGCTTTTTTTGCTATGCAAAACGAAGGTTTCATTTATGGTTTGTTTTTCGGAATTAACTTAGCATCAAGATTGTTAAGCTTAGAAAATATAATGTTCACTTTGTCCTTTTTAAAATGATTGTTTAAGCCAAAAATTGTTTTTTAATGCTAAAATTACATTAATGTAATCGTTCAATCATAAACGGCGTGTTTCAAATTAAACAAAAAATTAATTACAATAAAAACTCTCCACTTTACTAATGAAATGTGACTTTGCTCATAACTGTTTTAAAATTTTCTTCCTTCTTTCCTTTTTAGAAAGTCTTTTCTTTTCAATCTTACCAACATTCATTTGTACTTAACCATGAGCATATTTGTGCTTGTGAAACTTACCTAAAACGAGAAGAAAATAGTCAAGAAAAATTGTGAATTACAACAAATTTTAAAGCACTTAAAAATAGAAAGCGAAAAAAGGAACCAAGTCAGCCTAATAAATTCATTTAACAACGCCTTCGGGCGCCTTAACGCATTTCGAATACAAAAGGAAATTTTGCGTTAAAACGTATTTAATTTTCACTTCAACACAACAAAAGAAGAAAAGCGAATTGTGCCAACATAAAAATTTCAAGATGAAATTTCAACGAAATGAGGCGGTGACAAAGAAGGAGAGAGGGTGAGAGAGGGTGAGAGAGAGAGAGAGGCACATAAATTACAATGTGCACAACATGAGCGACGCGCAACATTTGCCAAATGAATAAAGAAACAAAAGCGAGCATTTTGGGATCACTAAAAGAAAAAGAGGAAAAAAAAAAAGATGGCGGCCGTTGAAGTTGCCTGGCATGTTGTAAAGGAGCAAAGTGTATGATTACATTACGGCATGTAAATTACTAAATCATGAAAGGGACAGTATGAGAAGGGGCGTGAGGAGACAAGGCAAGACGACGATGACTTCTTTGCTGAGTGAAAACGAGCGACAAAGACATGCTGATTGTGTGCCTGTGTTTGTGCCTGTGTGTGTGTCTGTGTGTATGTCTGTGTGTGTGTGTGAGTTTGCTAAGCACACATTAAAAATTAATCTTTTAATTACCGCCAAAGCCAGCGCCAAGTCAAGGCTTATGATATTCTCGCCGTATAACAAGGACAAAAAAGTGCGCCATTTCATTTAAACATTAAATATTTTCCCCCCCCAAAAAAAAGGTGAATAAAAAAAGCTTTAAAAGTTACAAAGTTAATGTGTGTGTTGTCGTTGTTGTTGTCGTTGTTGTTGTAATTATTATCAACGTCAGCTGTTTGCTGGCAACGAAATCTGCAGACGAAGTTGCTGAAAGTAGTTCAATATTTTAATCATGTTCGCTGCCACAGAAGCTTTTAAAACGTTTCGTAATTGTTCTTATTAAAGTTTGTCATCATTATAGCGTTTCATACTGTGGTTGTTGTGGTTGTTGTTGTTGTTGTTATTGTTTTACTGCCCGTGGCAAATAACATGAAATGACAATGAGTGCCACAACGTCGCCGACCGACCGACCGACCGACCAACCATGCCCATTGCCCGCCGCCGCGCAATTCCGTCGTTGTCAGTATGTGACCACGGAAAGTTATGTGCGCCGCAACTTATTGCAGCCAGAAGTCTTCTTCGCATAACTTTACTGCTTGCACGACTTCCGTTTCCGTTTGCGGTTGAGAGCCCAACGCACAACTTGCTCAGCTCAGCTTAGTTTGGTTTTATTGTTTCTTTTTATGCGCTACGCATACACATGTGTCATGGGCATATCAAGTTTGTTTGAGAGCAAAAGTAGTATGTAACGCATAGAAGCAGATGAGTGAGATCCCATAAGGTAGGAGCCCTATATAAGAAACTATATAGAGCCGGTTTGGAAATAGAAAGTTTGGAGGATAGACTTGTGATGCTTGGTAGTCGACCAAGTTTATTTGGTTTTGTGCCACGGTCAGCACAAACTTCAACCTCTTTAAAACGCCATAACGCAAAGTTGCCCCTCAAAGACCAACAAACTCAAATTCTTCATAAATCCAACATTTTTTTTTAGCGTTTTTTTTAATAATTTGAATACTATTTAAATGGCTGATCATAGATCTTTAGATTTGGGGCGTGGCACCGCCTGCCATGCATGCAGTGTATAATACTAACGAATATGCTCAACTCTACCGACCTTTCTAGTTTTGTTTTCTTTCTCCTGCCAGAGTTGCAACAACTTACCAAGTTAAGAGCAACGAATGTGCAAACTCTATTTGGTTCGCTTGTTGTGCTGCTCTCTCCAAGCCGTCTCTATTGCTATCGCTATCTCACTTCTGCTCTGTCATTTGCTACTTAACAGTTTCCTTTTTTCTGTGCTTTTCTCGTCTCGTCTTTTCTTTTGTCGAGCATCATTGTTGTAAGCGCAACAGTGGCAAAATTTATGACTCAAATGTTGTTGTTTCTTTTGTGTTTCGCCTTTGAATGCAAGCAAATGACAAGCAATGCAACATTAACCCCATAACAATCTCAAATGCGCACATGAATGCATTCAATTCGCACAAACCGCCGAGCACCCACTAAACCACTCATTGTGCTCCTTTGCCACAGTCGGGCATATCCTTAAGCCAGGCACACACAAAGTAACCAAAGTGTAACGATTCCATATGAAAGAAACAACAATAAAACGCTCATTCACTTTCAACCAGCAACTCCTTAGTCATCGTCATCATCATCGACACACACACACACACACACACCCCCACACGCACATACACAGGCAAAGTTTAACACATAAATCCTTGAAAACTTGTAAAGCTTTTTGCTGTCGATGCCAAAGCATGTATTGAACGTATTGGCAGCAATTGTTGTACCGTTGCGCCCCTCTTGCATGTATGTGAATGCGCCGCCTAAATGCATGCTATGAAATTTGTTGCATGTTTTGTTCTGCTGCAACTTTGATCCGCCGCTTTCATTGATTTAACAATAAAAGCAACAACAACAACAACAACGTTTCACTTCATAATAAAAGTCTTGATCTTTTCATAAATCTTTCATTTTACAATATTTTTTTTTTTTCTTTTCATATGAAAAATGTCAAAATGATATGTTTTTCTTGCTTGACTCAGCATTAAAATTTATACTTCATTGTTGTGCCATGCCAGCCATTGTTAATTATTATCGTAAAGACTGTGATTTCCAAAACAACAAATGAAGACGAATACAATAAAGAAAATTGTCACTTTTTATTATTCATGTTGCAATTTCCTTTGCATAGAAAAATCTCGAATTTTTCAGATATTTCTATATAAATATTTATTGTGCTAGTCATATAAAATTTTGCTTCTTTTGTAAATGCTGCCAAGAGGACATGAAGGCCTCAGCTTATTGCATGCGATTTCTGAGAACAGTGCAGGCAAAATGCTTCAATAGACAAGAATATATTTTCGTAATCGACAATTCATTTAATTAGTGTTTCATGGAATTCACAATTGGAATTCGCCAAAGTAACAACAATAACAAAAACAAGCTGTGATATTAAAGCAACATAAATCCATCAAGGACAAAAGGTCAACTGAAGCAGAGAAAACAAACCGAAATATGAATTTCATGATTTATATAATTATGCGTAAACAGTTGCGCATAAATTCTCGAAATTCTGCGCGTACTGAAACACATGTCAAAGGTCAAACAGTTGCAAGTTGACTTTCAGTCAGTGTTGCAAGACAAAAAATAAATGATTTAATACAAGGCAAGCAACGACAACAAAAAAAGTGAAATTATAATTCATTTGTAACGCAAAATTAAAAAAAAAATAAAATTCATAAACAAAAAAGGAACACACACACACACAAGCACGCATACACTTAAGTGTTAGGAAAATGGCAGCGTCATGACTTTTGCTCACCGCTGCATTTTTTAGTGCACTTCATAAATACTTCAAGCATGCCACAAGAAGCGCGCACAAGAAAGCGAAAATGCTAAAAAAAAAAACAACTTAAAACAAAATATGGAACGTCGAGACTCAAGACATACTCAAACATAAAATAGAAGAAATATATGAAGAAGAAGAAGCAGCAGTGGAGACCATGTCCGTCTGCATATAAAAAACATGCAAAAAAAAACAGAAAATCTCATTTGTATTTGGCACAAATGGACACACAGACAGACAGACAGACGGACACACATGGCAGCCGCCAAAACGCGCGCCCCGAAGTAGGCAACATGAAATATGCGAGAAGCGAAGCGGCTCAGTTGCGACGCGGCCGGCAAAAGCCCAACGGCACCAAAGCGCAAAAAACTGTATAAGCATGATATAAAAACGAGTGAAAAAAGAACACTTTAGTGTTACTAAAAGGACGAAAGGATATTCCATTACATTTTCTGCATGCGGCAGCAAAACTAACTTGAATTATTGTCGTGGACTAAAATATTTTCGCAGTATTTATGTGAAACATCTTTTCGAACCTTTTTTTAAGCTACAAAATGATTTATTTTTCTTTTTCTTTTTCTTACTATAACCGACACTGCAGTTGATAAAGTCATCATCATTCTTGCTGACTGCAGCAAGAAGTACACGCATTGTGCAATTCGCTTTCACGCTCACTTGAAACGCAATAAAGGAACAACAATTTCAGTGAAAGCGATTAATACAAAATTAATTATTGTTGTTATGAGCACAACAAAGGTCATAACTGAGACCTTGAAAATGTTGAAGCAAAGACATGCTGTTGGGCCATGGGCAATACAAGAACACTGGCGACAAAAGTCATTAGAAGTGTAATAAACAGACCACAGCAGCAGTAGCAGCGGGCCTTTTAAGCTTCGGCCATTAAACACCATCGACTGCTGCCAATGAGGACGACGTTGCCGATGACAAGGATATGAATGCTATCACTTGATTATGCACTTGAGAGCAACGACAGCTGCAGGCTATGATGAAATCGAAGAAATTGTCTACAACAATTCATTCAAGCAAGGCAAGTCATTTTTGGGCGGACAAAGCCACACACACACACACACACACACACACACACACATGCACACAGAGTGAGAAAGCATTGAATTGCCGCCACAGGCTAAAAAGATAGGTTTGTTACAGAGCATGCCAAGCATGAAATACATAGATGATGATGTCGAACTAGAAGGCGGCAGGGCAGTCAGTCGACATGCTGAAGTGCGCCACTTGATTATGTAAACGTACAAGACAGCAACAACAACAACAACAACTCTGAGCAAAACTAAACGAGACAAACGAGTCACTGTCGAGTGGCATGTTAATATAACAAAGGCCAGGCGAGCGACCGGTGGGCGGTGGTCGGGCAGAAGCCAGCCAGCAGCTGCCAGTGATATCAATTTCAACACACACACACACACACACACATACAATGGCTTGTCTTTGGCAAATATAAAGCAAAGCCACAACAACAAATTTTGCTGCCACAGGACACAAATTTCGATTGCATTTGAAATCGCCATGGCCAAAAGCTTGATTAGTGCTAAAGTTGTGCACTTAAATAGTTTCCACAAAGCGAAATTAAGTGTCACTGTGCGACAGAATGAGACAGAAAGAGAGTGAGTGAGAAGGCTTGGCAAATCAAGTCTACTTGACTTTGGTTGAAGCATCAAATTTACTTCGAACAATAAATTTTGTGCACTTTTTTTTTCGCCTTGTTTAATCAAAAACCAACAAAAACAAAAAACAAAGACAACGAAATAAATCTCAAAAGTCCAACAAACGAAATGAAAACATTGCACATGCATTATGAGCTAAGCCGTGTGCGTCGTCGGCAGCGACAAAGCCTTCTTTGGCTTAAAAATTGCACATGGCAAACAACAAAACAAAAATATACAAGAAACAAAAGCAGAAGAGACAAAACCACAAAAAAATGTTAAAAGCCAAAAGGATTTCAGGATTAATGCATTTGGTACATGCTTTTCTTGTTTGTCCTTTGCTGGAAGACACGTGCAATGAGCCTGATTTCATGCTGGCTGGTGGTCAAGATGGGCGATGGTAAGGCAGGAAGTGCAAATGGAGAAGAGCGCAGTCAGAAGGCAAGCGATTTGTTTAGTTGCATAAATTTCATTTGTTCTAAAGTAAACATGAGTAGGAAGAAAAATGTGCAGAGTGAAATATTAAAAAGCAAATATTCGCATTGATGAACTGCTGGAATTGTTGCTCAAATTAATCTTTTGATTTGCAAGTAAGGACACTTAAAACGAGGGATAGAATAGAAATATGTGTGCTTTGTAAAAAAGATTACTTATTGCAAAAATATTTCATAGTTATTTGGCGGATTTGAAAGTGTTCCTGCTGTTCCTGTTATAAAGAAGTGCTACTGTATAAGTAAAATAATATTGTAGAAACAAGTGACATTAGAAAAAGTGCTCAGAAATAAAGACAACTTTGAACAAAATATTAAATTTCATATCAGTTAATTTGTTTATCTTAGAAGTTCACAATAAAAATATATATATATTTTATTTTTTGTCATAAAAGAAAATCAAAACGATGGTTTACATACAACAAATTTTAGTGTTTTTAGGCATTTTCTGCGTTCTTGAGGTGGCCACAGGACAGCCAGTGAAGTATAGACAATTGACTTACAGAATGCCAACAAAGACAAAAAAACAATTAGCGGCTGAGGATCATATGGCAATGTTGTTCGATGGTTTTGTCAAAATGAATGGAACGGTAAAATGGCCGACCACAACAACAACAACAACAACAAAACATATGGAAATGAAGGCCAAAAGACCTGAGTGGATTTCAGTTAAGAATAAAGGAGCTCGTCAAAAAACAAAAATATCACACCGCAGTGATGAGGACATCCAAACGGAACAGCAAATAACAACATTAAGCGCAGTAAGCGAAGGCGTGGCACCGGAAGGAACAACAGCAGCAGAAGCAGAAGCAGAAGCAGCGGCAAGCGCCGGAAATGGCACAGAAACAGAAAGCGACGAAGAAGCTGCAACCGGTACGCCCTGGGGCATTGAGCAGGAGCTCAACAAGCCCTGGTCTGACGTGGTTGCCAAGAGCCATCGTGGCGTTACGCGCTTTCGTTTGAGGCTTGAAAAGACGCCGATACACAGTGAGTGCGCAACGAGTTGAACTTGCAGCTATTTAACTCATTTAAATGTGTTGTATCGATTTAGATTATGTGCCGCCCTTCAAGGCTGATAGCAAGATGAAGACAGTCTGTGTGAAGCGTTCGACTTTAATAAATGCCAAGAAAGTCCGGAATTGGCTCAGTCAGGAACGCAGCGTTTACTTATCCCTTCGTGCACAAAAGTATGATATTAATTTGCATAATTTAACGTACACGAAAGGTAAATCGGAGGAATGTCACACGCCGAAGTACGGCACATTTCACAAGTACATTGATTGTGCAATCAAACGTCACATGCGCATGGAGTCACTCATACCGAAATATCCGCTGCACCAAGTTGGCAATCCGAGAGTCGTGTAATGATGTATGCTAATGGCAAAACCCCAATCAGCAACTATTCATGTCGTACGAGATTTGCGTATATTTTTAATAAAGTACTTTAGGGAAAGACTTTTCGTTTGCCAAATATGAGGGGTATTCAATACGTATTGTAAATGCTGGAAAGAAGTCTTCCATCTAAACAGTCGGGGTCTCTAGGAATACTTCAAACTCAATAGTACCGCCCATAATATGAGGCACTTAAATTCAGTGTACTCTACTTTCGCTGTACAGTGTACTCATACAGACTTGAGAAAGTACAAATTATTATGACACTCAATCTAAATGAATGCAAAACGTAGAATCTGCAATTGTGGCAGAGCAATAGACTGTCAAAATAGAAAGAATAAGACAAATTATGCTATCCAACTCATACGAACAGCATTAACTATTGCACATTGATGCACTGTACAATGAGTAAACTGTACACTAAAACATTATACTTGAAATTTGCTGCTAGTGTAAACTACTTGACAATGTAAAATTCATTTAAATTCACTCAAAAAGTTACAGCAAAACAAGCAATTTTTTTCAGAGTGCGTTATTAATTTGCCGTTTTGAATGCATTCATTATTGCATACACATGCAACACATGAGATGATCGTCAGCGGCACAAGAGCAACTGAATAGCCCAATTTACTTTACAACACGGCATGAAGAGCATCATTAAACTTTGACATTTTGAAAAAATGTGCCTTAAAGTTGTTTTTGCTTTTTGAGTTTTGTTATTATTTTTTTTTAAATCAAAATTAATTTACAAAAACAAAATAAAACAATTAATTGCAAGAGTAGCTCCAATTAAAAGCAAACATGCTTTTACATATATGAACATTTTAATTGTTGTTATTGTTTCAACAAAAGCTCTTGCTGTTGTTATTATTATAACTACTATTAATGTTGTTGTTGTACCGTCACACTTAGCCCCATATTAGAGAGGCCCCACAAGTCAAGCGGCTGCACGCACAGCTACAAAACGAATAAACGAGCAAATGAATAACGAAAAAAAAAAAACTAATACAAATTACATGCTTCGCTGAGAATGTCAGCAGCACACCCCACTCATTTTTGAGCGTGTAGACACAGCCACACACACACACACGCAGAACAAAGCTTGTGGCAGCTTTGTGTAGACAGAAACAAAAGCAAAATAAAATTGACTGGTTGCCTAAACGAGCCTAAAGAGTCAACTTAATTTTAGTAATTCAATAGACAAGCGTAGCTGCATTATTTATGGGGGGCAAGCTTCAAACAGCTGATGACAGCATGTGGGGCACATGTGTGTCAGTGTCTGTGTTTGCTTGCGGCTGCGACTGCGGCATTGACGCAATTCGAAAGTCTGAATTGAAGAATAAAAGCAAAATGTTCTATCAAAATATGTTAATAATTCTAAGCAAGTTGGCAGCGCTATAAATAAACTTTAATGCGCAGAAAAGCCAAACAACGTGACATAACCAAAGAAAAATAATAAGCAAGCATTATGTTAAAATTAACATTAACTTGACATACACCTACGTGCCACAAGTGGCAAAATATACATTTTGTACTTCAACGCCGACAAAGTCGCAAGCTCTTGTTACATAACTCGCTTTAAATTGACTAAAGACGTGCTCATGCTGCCGTCAGCGTCAGAGTTGCCATCTTAGCCACGCGTATTAAGCAAATCACTGACTGACTGACTGGCTGGCTGGCTGTCTGTCAAGCGCGGCCTAACTGAGATATATGTACTTGTACATATACACAGAATTAATGTCATCATCATTGTCGCAAGCAAACTTGAACGAACGAACGAACGAACGAATTATGAACATGAACATGAACACAACACTTGTGACATTGACTGCCTGAACTAATAACCGCAAAAACCTAAAAACCTGATTAAACTGCGGCTAATGAGCCACGTCACAGACACCGCGTGCACTAACAGCTTAACCGACCACCACAACAACAACAACGATAACAGCAACAAGAGCGCACACCTTGTCTGTAACAAGAGGCGACGACGATACACTCGACGCCGTCACAGCACAGGTGTGCAATTGCATACGCGAGTATTGCACATCACTAAGGCGCCGTCGACGTTGACGTTGACGACGACGTCGGCAGAGCAGCGCCTAAGACATGTCGCCATGTTGATTGCAGCTTTGCAAAACAGATGCTTTGACATTTCCATTGACATTGCGTTTGGTTTTGTTTTTTTTAACTTTAGTCAAGTGCGCTTTGATTTGCAAATTGAATTTTGTGTTATTTTATTATAAAGATTTGTTTGGTTTACAACAGCGGTTTTGTCTCATACGATTATGCATTACAAGTAATGATTGAATTTCATTATTTCAAGTGCATTGCGGTTGCTATTTGTCGTGGGCAAAGAAGTCGTCATGTGTAAGAGATACTTTACATGTTGTGGCTTATTGTAAGCTGAGCGAATCTTTGTGGCAAAGCAACTTTTACACGAATTGTATTCAAACAGGAAATAATTTCATATTTCAATGTAATAGAAGTATTTCCATGAATAAGTTGACACAAAGCGAAACGTCTAAGTCGATTTCCGTGTATTTGCTCAACCATGAAATACTTCGATTTTGGCCATCAATAACAGTTAGAAAATCGCGCAAATCAGCAGCAACTTTAAGCCCGCAGACACAACTTTTGCTTCAACGAACCAAGAATTTTGCATAAATCGTTAGCAAAGTGGCCAAATTACAAACTTTAAAAGAAGATTCGAACGAATTTTATTTTCGATTTTTCTTTCGCATTTTTTGTTTGATGTCGCAGAACAACTTCAAGCTTTAAAACTTTTAACAAGACATGCTAAACGCATCAAAGAGCAATTTTTTTACAATTTTCTGATATCCTTTTTTTTTTTTGTTTTTTGTTGTTTTTGTGTCTGTGCTTTTACATTTGCATGTGGGCGAAAAAAAAATATAAACTTTTTAAATAATCCAACTTGAAAGTTGGTTACAATGCCAGCAATGCAGCGTGGGATACGCCATGGCAATCTGCATATGTGTGCGTGTGCGTTTGTGTGTGTGGGTGTGTGTGTGCAGCAGTTGCAATAATGCCAATGCCCAAAGTAGTGAGATAGAGTGAAAGCGAGCGACGGCGAGCAAGAAAAAAAAGTTAGACTAAAGAATTTAATCTCGCTGGCAAACAAAAGAGCAAAAAAAAACAACAACAACAACAAAAAATCCAAAATAATAATAAAAGTATTAGGCTTGTAGGGGCAGAACAGAAAATGCCAAATCGTTGCCAGCCCGTTTAGTATGCAAGTCTAAACAATGTTCAATAGACCAACAAACAAAGCGGGCGCAGGAGAGGCGTGCGCTGATAAGGTGAGGTCTACGCTATTTTGCTCTGTTACCGTTTGGCATGTTTCAGAACTCCTAACGCCAGGCAAATGCAACCCTGACCCACAGTCAGCAGGCAGCATGTGTTGTGCTGTGCAGCAGCGCCACCTAACGTGCGATCAAAGCCATTTTGAAAAGGCTTATCAACGTTGACTTCACTCAGGCGTACGTCGGTTGGCAACATAAGCCAAGAATGCTGATTTTCAATATATATGTATACACATGTGTGTGTGACACACACACGCAGTCACAGAGACGGCACAGTAATGGCCTCCAAATCGCTCATGTTGTTGATGCATGTGCCAAGCGGCGGGTGCACGAAACAGGACTGCCACATCGGGCGTAACATTATGCGTCGGCGGAGCTGTTGCAACAATGCCAACGCCACCGCCACCGCCCTACGTCGTAAATCGCAAGGTGGCATCGTTTGTCTCATTTATGGCTTATTTCTTTATTATTTTTATTTTTTTTTTTTTCTGTTACTTTATTGACTTTTTTTTACTGTCGCCACAAAACCACCTTATAACCACTTATGTTTTTCTCGTTTAAAAGCAAAGCAAATATTTTGTTTATTCATGGCAAATATTGGTTTATTATTTCTGTTTCCCTTTCCTGTTTTGATAAATCAATATGAGGAGCGCAGTTTTATCCTTTGCTATCAAAAATATGCAAATATTCTTGTAGATTGATTTCATTTTTTATTTTATGCTGAAAAGTGTGGCAACTCTAGTTGGCTTATAAAGGCATTGATTGGTGTTTTTTAAAGCTTTTTTAAATGTTTAATGGCGAAGTTTTTATGCGCACTTTAAATAACTGTTTGCATTTTTCAAATTGCCAAAGAAATACAAAAAAAAAAAGACGAAATGTTTATTGCTTTATTTTTTAGTATTTATAAAAAAATGTATGGCATAAAACATGTGTAATATAAAACATGTTCATATTCATAAAAAGTTGAATTTTTATGTGTTAGAAATTTACTTGTCATGCATTAAAATGATCATGTTTGAAAGTGCCGCTTGTTAGTTAGGAAAGCCTTAACACTCTGAGCGGTTTCGCCCACAATTGCCGCAGTCATTAGTTATCGTTAGAGACAAACACAAGCGCCCTAAAGACCACACACACACACACACACACACACACAGACGCAATGGTGTGTAATGCGGCGCGAAGAAAAACTTTTGGCAATACGCTTCGCACTTTAAGTCAACAAAGCGTTAATCCAATCGTGCCGGATTTTTGGGCAAGGCTTTGGTTTTGCCAACCGTGCTGAGACTGACTGATGGTCTCTGCAACAGAAGCAATAGTGAAAAAAAGTCAACAATAAAAGCCTTTACTCTTTTACGCCAGTTTTCTTTTTGTTCGTATGAACATGTCGGTACGTGTTTGTTTATGCTCTCGCTCGCACGCGCAGCCATAAGCTTAGTCACTTGCCCAAACAAACAACGCACACATGCACACACGGAAGCACAGGACTTTCATGCTTTCACGCGTTTGGCAAAACATGTGTCCATGTGTGTGTGTGTGTGCGTGTGTGTGTGCGTGTGTGTGATGCTGTTGCTGTTGCTGTTCGCTTTGCGGCCCTAAGCCTCCTTCATTGCGCTGGCTGTCTATCTCACGCCCTCTCTCTTTGGCTTGTCCTCTCCTACAACTGTCATTAAATGTTGGCCAAAGAAGTGCGCTGCAAAGGCAGCTAAATTATATTCTGCGTTAAATTCTCACCACTTTTTTTTTCTTTTTTCTTGCAATTTTTCTTTCAACTCTTCGCTTTTTACATGTTTTCCACTTCACAGCATTTTTATGTGTTCTTCAACATTTGTGCTGTATTTTTTTTTTCAGTATTTAAGGGCCTCAAGTGTTGGAAAACACAATTTTTGTGTGCATACATGCACACATTACTCATACGCCATACGTTCATGTGTTGTACTTACATCCGCGAAAGGGAGGAAATAATTTCTTTGGAGGTTTTTTTTGTTGTATTTTTTGCTGTTTTTCTTTAAATGTTTTGAGCGACTGATTGTGAGACAATAAAGTGTGTCAGTGTGCTGCTGCTGTTGTTGTTGTTGTGCACTGCACACACACAGACACACACACCGACATGCACTCATAGACACAAACATATTTTCATATACTGGCCCACTTGAGTGTCTAGCGTTTTTGCTTCTTTTAGTATATTTGTAATTGTTGTTGTTGTTGCTGCTGTTGGTGTAATTGTTGCTGCAGGTTGTTGTACGCCTAACAATGCACTCAGGCAAGCGCGCACACACACACACACACACGCACACTTGTCGTTGCGCTTCTGTTTTTATTGTTTTTAAACACATTTTTATGCTTACACACACTTTGACTCAAAGCTTACTTGCAACAACAACAACAACAACAACAAAAGCACAAGACAAGCTCACAAAAAAAAGGCGCACAATAACTCAAGTAAATACACATATGTGAAAGACAA
This sequence comes from Phortica magna, assembly GCA_037044515.1. Lineage (NCBI taxonomy): Eukaryota > Metazoa > Arthropoda > Insecta > Diptera > Drosophilidae > Phortica > Phortica magna. The sequence continues at coordinate 32,392 of JBAMBP010002144.1, read as the reverse complement.
CAAAAATGGCGTCACACGGAAACGGAAACGTAAAGCACATAGTGTTGCCAACCTATCTATTGTTACTGTATTGTTGTTGTTGTTGTTATGTAGCACTACTCAAGTGTGTGACAAGTTGCCATTCAAACCGTTTTGTTGTCTAAATAAAATATCAAAAAATAATAAAAAACTAACTTTACTGTTTGTTGTTATTGTTATTGTTGTTGTTGTTGCTGTCGCTGCTGATTTAATGGTCATACATTTCACTTAAATAGCTTAAAGTCTCTTTATATCTCCTCCTCTCTCTTTCTCACTCACTCTCAACTTGAAGTGCCATGAGTTCTAAGTCTATTTGACAGTTCTTCGGTATTTCCTTTTCCTTACTTCTTCTTCTTCGCCTAACTTGATATGTGCAAATGTGTATAAATATATATGTATGTATATTTTATTGTTGTTGTTTTATTGGCTTAGTTTGAATTTTGTATATTTGTTTTTGTTATGATTGCGTTTTGTTTTTGTACTTACAACTGAGATGGGATAGAAGGGATTTATTATGGTGAAGAGTAGAATGTGATTTGGCCGTGTTGTCTCTGGGCGTTTTCTTCGTAGATCATCGTTTGACTTGTTGAGAAGTGCCTGTTGTTGATTCTGTTGTTGTGTGGACTGTAAAATAAGAGAGATACAGATACAGTTTTGTCTTCTTAAAGCATGCGTTTGTTTGCGCTTCCCATTCAATATGATGCAATGTAATGTTTGATTGAGTTTATGTAAGTTGAATATGATTTCAAAGCGTTTATATACACATAAATTTTATTTTTTTCTTTTGACGTTTTAAATGTTACATGAGTCGATGAAGTGAACACAACAGCAATGTAAAGAAGGCTTTGAACGATTTTGTATCATTGTTTTTTTGTTTTTTAATGTTATTATTAATATTTATTGCTGTTTTTATTTAAAATTATTGTTTGTTAATATATATTTAAATTAATGTTTGCAACTTAAGCTAAATAGAAAAAAAATGAAGAGAATTCAGACCCAAAGATAGTGAAAGGCAAAGAAAACGCTAAATGAGGTTAAGTGAAATCATTAAGAATAATTTTCACCTTTCTTGCTCGCACTCACTTTGTGAGTCATACAAATGTGCACAGAAAAACAACTAATACACACATACAAGCAAACAATTCGCCTAGAAAGGTGTGCAATGCACATAAAAAAAAAGTTCAACGCAACTTTGCCACAGACCCGAACTTGGTAGCAGTTAATTATGATGAATGTTAATTAGTTAATGATGCCGACAATACAAAACCAACGACGAGCAGAAAAACAACAACAACGTTGACGATGCGCTGCGATGCTGATTCCAAAAGAGCAACGTTGGCGACGACGTCAACGATAACGCCACAAAAACTGCGCCGCAAACGAACAAAATGCAAAAACAAACCACACAAAACAAAAAAACAGTGTTAAAACAGTGGATGAAAATGCACGTAGCAGTGTGAACGCAAAGCTGTTAAGATGATGCAAGGCAAAGAAGAAGCACCAACAGTAACAGCAGCTGCTTTAAGTGCGCTGCTGTTGCATTGCATAATCAAAAAAGTTGAGAGTGCAAAGAATAACCAAAAACACAAAATAAAATAAAAAACAAACGAATTTCGATCTTAGCATAAAGATAAAATAGCGGTAAATCAAATGTACGGAAGTCGTTAAACGAAAGAAATTTTATGTGTTTTGTATTTTTTCTTCTTTCATATGAAACGTGTGCGCTTCTTTTACCACTGTAGCCCAACATCTTTTAACATTTCCTTTTTCTAGTTTTAATGTCTTTGACGCTTAATAAGAAGTTACATATTAGTTAAATGTGATAATTGATGAAAATATTTTGTACGCCAAGCCCAACAACTCTTCCGTGTATGTGAGAGCGACGTGACAAACAAGCGCAAGAGTGCACGTTAAAAACTTTTAACACTCATTAAAAAAATACATATGTACATCCTCTAATTGCTTTTTCAAGGTTCTTTTGACACCCTGTTTGTTTTGTTTTTGTTTCAACATCTTTTTTTGCCTGTCTTCACATCGCTATGTCAATTAACACATGCATTTTGCACAACTTTGTCAATGTGACACACTGTCATTTGTACAGCCTTGCAACATAATGTTAAATTGACGCGTCGACCGCCGTCATACGCAACGCATTTCCATCTCTGTTTAAGCACAGCAGCAACATTGGTTGCTTAAGCAAAGCAAAGCAAAGCAAAGCAATGCAAATATGGAGCAATGCTCAACATAACTGTTTCACGCATGCCAGTCTTCTGCCTCTTTTCACCCACTTTATCCGCTTAGCTAGCTCTATATCCCTTTCGCACGCAATGCATTGCGGCGTCGTTATTTGCATGTGTCTCTTATTCATTCCGTTGCATTGCTTGCTTGCCTGTCTCGTTTTACAGTCAGAGCCGAGCATTAGCAGCAGCAAAATAACATTTGCCGTCGCTGCGTCGCTAATTTTCACCTGAAAATCAAAATTGATTGACATTTGAACGTGACATGAACATGTTTCACCCAAATACCTTGATTTATTTTTATAAGCACACACATACATAGGTACATATGCATATAGAAATATGTTTCGACATACAAATATTTCTCTTTAGTTTTTCGCATTACTTAGGCAAGTTTGAGAAAATGTTGTGTGCTGTCTGTCTGTCTCCTGTTGCTTAAACATTTTGACGACAACGTCAATTAACGTTAAGCGTTGTTGTTATTGCAAATTCAATTTTGCTTAATTAATGGCAAAATGAAAATTAAGTGATTTACTTATAACGGTCTGTGCATGTGTGTGTGCGCATATGTGTTAGTGTTTTAATAGAAAGCAATAATTTATGGCAACAAAAGCGTTAGTTTGGTCTCAGGCATGGCAAAAGTTTTGGAATATTAAGTTTTAAATAAAATACTAAACAAAACTAAAGTCAAATGCCAAAGCAAAGCGCACAAATGTCATGCAGTGTGGTCGGCTAAATGATATTTATACAGTAACTTAAAACGCTACCAAATGCAAGCAAATGGAAAAAAAATTATATATTAAAAGTGATTTGAAGTCGCAGAAGATTTCAACAGATGAAAAACATTTGTTTGCTGTCAAATTTGTGTTCAATAATAATCAGAATTTGAGTAATATTTTGGTGTGTATTTTCACGCCCACACGCCGTGACACGAACGTCAAGAAACAACAGAAAAAAAGGAACAAAAAATCTCGAAAGAAAAACAATAACAAAAATCAAAACTGTAAAAGAACTTCAAGGAAGCGTAAAAGATGAAAGATGAAGTTGAGGCGTGCAAGTGAGCGAGCGAGATGGCAAGATGCGACTTGAGTTGCATGTCACTTTGTGCCCAAAAGCAAAGCGATGATTAAATTACAAAAGTGTATGGCAAGAAATATGATTGATTGACAAACTGCAGACAGGCGGCAAGCATGTTGGCAGTGGCAACAACGGCGACATGTGGCAAGTAGTGAAGACGAAATGAGATGCGTGCGACGAAACGACGAAATTAAGTGCAACAAAGAAATGCACTTTTTTGAAAACATTTTCAAACATTTTTTTGTATTCTTTAGAAAAGAAATAAAATAAAATAAAATAAACAAAAATTAAAAGAAAAGAATTGAGCACGAAATGTGCATCATCAAAGAGGCGTCGCGACCGATCGTACACGGCGTCTAAAGGAGGCGTGTGTGTTGCATGCCGCAATGCAATTCAACTCGAACTGCAATGAAATGAAGATGAATTATCGTATATGAAAATACGCCAACAAAACAGTAGCAGACTATGAGTGAGGACGCGGTGCGCGAAGGGGGCAGCGGCCACGTACTAAGGACGAACGGCAAATGTCGATGTGCTTACAAACAACACACACACACATACATACATATGTATATGTGTGTACATGTGTGTCGGGCAAGTGGTGACGGCAGGCAAGGCTTGTGTTTGTTGTTGTTGTGGCAGCTTGTACAAGCGCTCAAAACGATAGACTGCAACAAATTGTGCAACATCGAAGTCATCGTCATCGTCGTCGTCGTCGTCGTTGCACTCGACAAATAAAATACAATTATAAAATTTGTTGCCAAGAAATTTACGCAGAAAAATTTGTCATTGCAGTCTGCAATACAAGCTAAAAAATGCTTGGCATTCTGCAACACTTCCCTTCACGCCACCACACAGCATACTAACTAACAGCGCACATGTGCTTTTCAGTCGCACTCATTCGCGTCTCTGTTTCTTTAACTCTCTTTGCCCTTTTAATGCTTTTGATCGTCATTATATCAACAGCAACAGTAGCAGCAGCAGCAACAACAACAACAGAACAGAGCAGAGCAGAACAGAAGACGGCAACTGTTGCTGCCCTTCATTTTGATATGCGAAAAACCCAAATTCATCGTCTTGGTCTGCATTTGCCTCACCCTTCCGCACTTCTTCTTCTGCGCCAACAAACCGTTGACTGCACATTGTCACTGCACTTCTTCCTCTTCTATACTATCACTCTCTGTCGTGGTCGTCGTCGATGTAGTTGTTGTTGGTGTTGTTGTCGTGCGTTCGTTCGTTTGCAAAACGTCTCTGCTTGTCGTCGCTGTCTGCTTTTGCTGCTGCTGCTGCTGCTGCTGCTGCCGCCGTCGACGTCGTGGTCTCTTGGCACTGTTTTTCACGTGTCGCGACTTACAACACTTTCTTCGTGCGGGCATAAGAAAGTGTGCAAAAAATCTTACAATTGTACAAACGAAATGTTACTTGCAATTAGTCGCAAACTATCTGTGTTGTTGTTGTTGTTCACCAATGTCTTCTTCTACAATTAAAACAAATTATTACTCGAAGCCCGTGAAGAAATCTTATACACTTATCAGTTTAAGAGACAACTTGTTTAAAACGGAGTTCATGTCACTGTGCAGCATCTTTTTTTTTTTTAAATACATGAAAACATTCTGTACACAAAATACAAAAACATGTAAGAAATACAACAACAACTTGTCTGCGCAGCAAAATGCAATTTACAAAAATATATATGTACATACATGTATTTGAAGAAAATACATCAAATGGGAGACGAAACATCATGAGGCAGTAGGCAAGATCGACAGCAATGCTGCTTTTAATTAAAAAAAAATCAACAAAAACAACAACAACAACAAACACACATACGCGTTAAATTAAAACAACAGAAATGAGACGAGAAGACACTTGCAGACGACTAACAAACAACAACAACTCAAAGCGACGCCAGAAAAACAACAACAAGAAACAATAGTAAAAAGAAAATAATAGCAAGAAAAACAATTAAATTTTTCAAAGTATAAAATAGCACAAAAAAAAAATACTCAAATACAAAAAAGTGTTGCCAAGTAAAGTCAAGTGGCAAACGAAATGAACACAAATCGTTGAAACCGAAATTGAAAATGTTAACGAAGACAAATGTCTAAACATAATGAGATGAGTTGTGTTGAATTAAGGGAGTATTCTGGTCTAGAAGCCTAAATTTTAGTCGTTTTTCCGCGTATGATAGAAAAAATTACAAAATGTTTATTGATATTTTAAGAATCCAAGTTAATTTTTCCAAAAAAAATACGAATTCATCGAGAGATAATGTTGTAAAGTGGTGGCCAAAAAAAAAGGTATGGGGTCATGGTTGCGTTATTCCAATCGTTGCAGTATCCGGAAATTAAAAGTAAAAATGCAGTTATGCTAGGGATAGAAGTCGTTATGGCCCGGACGATGGAAAAAAAACTTTTAAATTTTTTGACAAAATGGCGACGATTTAAGAATGAAAAATATTTTTTGTCTAATTTTTTACTTTCACGATTTTTAAAAAAATGTAAAACTAATTATTTTGCAAAATCAATGGTTCCGGCTATAAAAAAAATATATGATTAAGATTTAGCTAAAATTTTGAGTTAATCGGATGATTTAAAATGAAGATACCATGTCGACAAAATTATGTAAAAAAAAAATTTAATTAATCCAGACCAGAAAACCCCCTCTTAAGACGAATTACATAAAATATTTAAGCAAGATTAACAACAACATATTTAAAATCTTAATTCCGTTGAATCGATGTCGTAAACTTGCTCTTCAATGAACTTTTCATCGTAGAAATTCAAAGAAATAAGAACATGTTTGAAGACTGCAACAAAACTCAATCACTAAAGAGCATAATAAGTACTAAAAACAAATAGGGGGGTGGGCTTAATCATTGCCGTCTGTCCGCAAAATCATATTACGCATATTGCGTATCTTAGAGATTAACTCAACATCTGTTCACACTAAGAATAACAATGCCCGAGTAACGGAGCACGCACTTAAGCGACTTAACACACAAACCAATCACGCACGCACACACACACATACAACATTTGGTCGCCTAAGCCTTTCGTTAATCTCAAAAGCCAAAGCACATTTATCTTCTAGCGCACATAAACAGACCGCCCCCCCGCGCCCTTTTCGCTGTGGACAGAACGTCATCAAATGTCGCCGCAGTTCATCATAATTTTTGGTTCACAGTTTTGTTACCCATTTGCCATTAGTTAAATGTTGTTGTTGTTCGTTTGTTCAGACGACTGTTTTCTGTTGATTTGCGTTTTCGTCATATTGATGTCATTCCGTTTGACATTTTTATGCGTTGATCTATTTGCTACCCAGCAACATACATAAATACACTCACACACACACACACACACACACATAGATACAACAACAGCGCCTAGACATGATCGTTTGCTTGAGTTGCCTATGACTGACTTGACTACGCAGCCACGTTGTAATTTATGTGTGTAAAGATCTTCAGATACATTGAAGCAAGCGTCCAACCATCCATCCATCCATCCATCTATCCGTCCATCTATCTATCCAACCGTCCATCCATCTGTGTGCATGATTTTTAAGAGTTGTTTTTATTTTTCGTATTTTTTTGTGGCATTTTATTTATGGAAAATACTTTTAAATGATGATGATCATCATCGTCATCATCATCAACATTGGCGGGTAAAACAAAAAAGTACGCATTGCCGTCTATTTCGGTCGTAAAGCATTTTGAAAATCATTACTGAGGCACAGCAGACAGTTTCGCTACGAAAATGCGTTTATGACTTTTCCTTTTTATTTTCAATTTTCTTTTATTTTTGGCATTTTTTTTTTTTCCTTTTAGTCATTTGATTTTCATTGCGTATGTGGAAATGTGGAAATGTTTTTTAAATGAGTTTTAAGTAATTTTCGTGGCGTGGAAATTATGTTTTTAGTCGTTTGACTTTAGTGGCCATTTAATAATTTAATTAATAGCGAGATTTCTGTACACATTTGATTTATTAGTTTTGCAAATGACTTCACAATGTGTGACATTTCGTTGCATGAATTGTTGTGCTTAAAGCAGCACTTGTGTTCCTTTCAGTGTTGGTTAATGGCTTTTAATTTGCAAGCCTCTTCTACTTTATCACGTCGATTAATTCATCTTTCGTCGATTAATTCATCTTTGTGTCTTTTCTCCTGCGACTTTAGCATTTTTCAGTGTTGGTTAGCGTCTTTCAGCTTTAATTTATTCTTTTGCAATTCCAATTATTTCTGTCGCATTGTTATTCATTAGCAGAATATACGTTTTATTGAGCTCTTCTTCAATTCTACTTGTACTGCCTTTCATTTAGAGTTTGACACATTTCAGTGTTGGTAAGTACCGCTTAACTTCGTACCTTCTCATCTTCATTTCCAACTATTTATGTCTCATTATTATTCATAAGCACAATTGTGTGTTTTATGTACTTTTCTTCAACTCTTCGTGTTCATTTATTCATTTCAGTTTTAAAACATTTCAGTGTTGGTAAGCGTCGTTTAACTTTGTATCTTCCTTAAACTATAACGACAATGATCTGTGTCTAATGTTTATGCATAAAGATATTTCAAAGCATTGTCTCATCTTTGATTCTTGTTGTACTATCTTTCACTTAAACTTTAACACATTTCAGTGTTGTTAAATGTCAGTCAGTTATCTTACTTACTCATTTGATTGAATCAATTTATGCACAACAAGAATTCAGTTTGTCGTCACGCATGCATGCTTAAAACAATTTGCCTTAAGCACAACAAAAGTGCATAAAACCAAATTCATTACACAACACTACGCATTGGCATACATAGGCGAACACATACAATCACATAATGAATATTCAAATGGTCGAATACAATTGAATTAAACGCTACTACAGAAAATACCTCAGTTCTTTTACTGGCAACAAAAAAGAGGCTATCATTGCCAACAACAACAACAACGACAACGACAGCAATAATGGTAACAACAAAACAATGCAAAGCATGCAAATATGTGACATGTTCAGACATGCACAAATATTTGCACGATGTACCGACTGTTGGTCAAGTGAAAATAATCATCTGCCAACACCGACGCCCGCTCTCTCTCTGTCTCTCTATCTCACTCACTCACACATTCACTCGCCTGTCTGCTTTGAACCAAAAACCTAAAAATGCAACCAGAATCGAAAGAAAACACCAAATCGCAAATCACAAATGGTAAATCGAATCGAATCGTTTCGTTTCGAATCGAATTGTTCAAATGTATGATTGTTAGAAAGCAAATTCAATTGGCCGACATTCTTGCAAAGAATTTCAATGAGGCTTTTCTGGCTTTTGTCTACGACAAATGCCAAAAACTATTCGAGTATCTTAACTTGTACATGTTTCCGTCGCTGTCTTTGTCTGCTTGGCTAAGGTTTTGTATATTCATACATTGGTTTTAATTAATCAAAATTTAATTAAACGAAATTTCGCTTAAATTGTAGTAAATTATATATGCCGTGCACGTTTCATGATTTCTCTCTTTCGTTGATTTTCTTTACTATTCTCACTTGTGTGAGTTACTTATTTCTCGCAAAGCAAAACAAATCTTTCAAGATTTTCACATGTCATGTGAATTATTATTCATGACGCTTAAGGTGGGCGTACATCAGGGCGTGGCAAGTCTTGCGGCGACACACATGTGCGTATACACAATTGTTTAATTTAAGAGTTGAGTTTTTCACATGATTAAAGATTTTCTTGGCGCTTTTCTTTTGTTTTTCTCAACCACTGAGAATTTGTCATACATGAGATACTTTTGTTTGTTCCACCTTATGTTCCCCGGTAATTCATAAAAATAAATGAACTACGTCAGTTGGCCACAAAATGTGCAAATACATAGAAGAAATATGAAGAAAAAATTCCAAAAACTATTATTTTGTAGCTTGAAAGTATTTCAGTAAAGATTTTTTGCGTTGATTGTCACAAATGATTTCCACGCATTCGTTCGTCGTCTGAGGGGAGGTGTGCAACAATATTGGCAAACAAATTCCCCCAACACACACACACACACACATCATAATGAGAATTTTGTGCGCTCGCGCGCTGTGACTAATGACTTTCATCAGCGGCAGCGGCAGCACGTTTGTTGTTCTGGTTCTTGTTGTTGTTGTTGTGCTTCTTCCTTTTGCCATTTGGCGCGCTTTAGTTGAGGTGTAGCATGTACATGTATATATGTGTGTTGTTGCGTGGCTGCTCATGGGTTAATCATTATGTCATCTAGTCGAATTTTTCATTGACTAACTGACTGACATTCAAGTCAAATTTTTGTCGACATTTTGCACATGTTTTTGTTTTAGTTTTATTTTCATTTTGCCGCATAACCCATTATCTTCGTCATGGCCAGAGGTATGCCAAAGATGAGTTGTGTAGAAAAATGAAAATTATTTCAAAAATTTATTTATCTTTTTTTTTTTTTTTTTAAATTTTACATTGTCAACCATACAATTTGTGTTGATTATTTGTTGCGAATAGCTCATGTGCTTTTCAATGAATTTTCTAGAACTAAAAAAAAAAAACCTTAATATGGAGAAAAGCATATAAAATTTAATCAAGTAATGCTCTATAAAATTGCTCAAGATGTCATGTCGCAACGACCACCCGCCAGAAACTATCACACACACACACACACACATGCATTTCGTCGCTGCTTTGGCATGAAATTCCATAACGTTTCGTTGTGGCTGTCAACAAGCAACGCTGCGTGAATACCACGCGCCACAAGCAAATAAGAAGAAGCACAGCACAACACAGCAGACACAAAAGAAGAAGTTGTTGCTGTTAAACGTGAAAACGAAAACGAAGAAGAAGCGGCGGCAGCGACAGCGAGAGCGGCAGCAGCCTAAAGAGCAACGTGTAACGAGCATAGATAAAGACATAATGATCAAAAATAAGTGTTGAAGAAGCAGCAGTGGTGATTCAGTGTAATTGTGTGGGTGTGTAAGTAGCGGCACATATACAATAACTACAACAAGTACTACCACAAAAAAAAGAAGAAGAAGCAGAGACACTTGAAATGTTTACATTTAACATGTATACGTTATTGTTATTGTTGCTTCTTTTATTCAACATTTATGATTATTTTTCATATTTACGTGTGTGTGTTATGTTGCCAACATAAATACTGCTTTGACGTTTTTTTTTTATTTTTTTTTTTTTATTGTATATTATAAAAAATAAACAACAGCTGTATAGCACTTTTTTTGTTCGCCTTTGAGCATCAGCGCCTCATTATCAACTGGCTTAATGTGTTAATCAACGTCAATAAGACATCATTTGAAGAAAATGCTTTACAATACAAGTTGTTGTTGTTGCTATTTGTCATTTAGTTTTTGTGCTGGCCGACATTTTGCAAACGTCAGCAACAACAGTAGCAGCACAAAGAGCAAACACCAAGAGCGAAAAAGAGCACATAATAAGATGATGATCAACGCAAGCAAGTTGACGCGTCAATGTTGATGACTCAAATGTGGCGCATGCTTCTTTCAATGCTAATTGTGTTTGCATGTAAGAGAGAGAAAAACTGACTTTGCGTGCGAGCGCAGAAGCAGCACGTGTTAGTGTATATATGTAAGTATAAATATGTACGTGTGTGCGAGCCGCAAATGTGAAAAACTTATATGTAAAAATTATATATTTAAGTTCATAGAATGCAAAAAACAAAAGAAACGAGTGAAAGTATGTTTGTGAACTTGTTTGTTTGCCTGTTAATTAGCGCATGTTTTATATTGGAACTCAGCATGTTTGATTATAAGCGCTTAAACAGCTGTCAGATTATACACTTGTCAGTCTGTGTGTGTCACTTTTTACACCTTCTCTTTAAACAACTGAACTGATAAGCGGAAAATTGCAACAATAACAAAAAAAAACTTGCACAACATTTTATATTTTAAAATGTTTACAATTACTTTATTTTTTTGGTGTGATAAAGCAAATGTTTGTAGGCAGCCTCTTGTCTGATAACGGTAAAGCAAAAATATATGCCACAACTACAACAACGACAACAACAACAATGAGAAACGATTTACAGCCTCATTGCCCCATTGTTGTTTTATTAATTGAAATGCAAACAAATGCGCATGAAATTAAAACAAAACAAAATATGTAAACAAAAAAGAAAACAAATTAAAATAAATGGTAAATAAAACCAGAAGTGTGAACGAACTGTCAGCATTTATTTATCACTCATTTATCTTTTATAAATACAAAAAATATTTTTTCAACGGAATTTTTGCTTAGAGCAAAAATCGCTTCAATAAAATATGAAATATTAATTGATAATATTCTGCAAAAAATAAAAATATTTGCATTTATTATTACTTAAATGTATTTTTTATTATTTTATATGTCGAAATGATTACAAATCCTCAAAGCACATCTTTTTTTTGTCACATTTATATAGTAAAAAAAATATCAACTTACGAAATATTGCATTTTGAAATCAGTTTTCCAACTCAGTGAACGCATTTTTTGACTTACCTGAAATGAAAAAAAGTGTAAAATATTAGAGAAATTATTAGTAAAATCATTGTTCATTTAGTTTATTTAAATAGAAGTATAAAAATTGGTTTTAAACAAAACCGAATAACATTAAAATAAAAAAAGGCATAAAAATAAATAAAACACTTATCGATACCCTTCACTTCACGGCGCAGCAACAACGCCAAAAACAGAAATTAGGTCAAATGATTTCAGATAAAAAAACAACAACAAAAAACGCATTAAAGATACGAAAAATACAACAGCACAACAAAAACAACAACAACATTTTAAATTGCAAAAGGCACACACACACACTTAAGAGAACACCTTCAACAATACTCAGCAAGAAACCGCTATTCCTGCTTTCAATACCTCAAACGCCCCTTTGCGATATAAGCCGTTTACACTACAGCACAACAACAACAACAATAAACGCACTTAATTTTTTTCGCATTCGTTTTTTTCTTTGCTTCCTCTTTATGTTCTTCAACGCATTCGATTTCAAAGTCAAAACGGCCCTGCCTGCCTGCCTTACTAACTAACTGACTCAGTCAGTCGCATTCACACTCAAAGCATCATTTTCGTTCTTTGTCATGCACACTTTGTTTTTGTTTTTGCACTTGCGCACTCTTTTGCCATTTTAAGCTCAAAGTACAGCTACACGATCGCGTATACGTAACAAAAAGAAAAGAAAACAAACAATTCAATTCGTGTTTTTTGCAGCACTCAACTTGAAATTAAATTATTTAAAATTCAGCAGACTAACAACACAAACACAAAAGGCAATGTAAAAAAAAAGATTTAAAAAAAAAACAAAAACAAAGAATTTTTAATGTGCCAAACCGTTAGCAACAACAATTGCAAGCATGCGTGCGTGCGTCGAAGTCAATATAAAAAATGAGCACAAAGTGCAGAGACATGAATATGATGAGCGCAAATGAAGACAATGCAGCAAAGAGTCAAGATTGAAGATGAAGAAGCGAGAGAGTGAGCAACATTAATAAATCAATTGGTGGGGCGCACGGTCAGAGGTACAATAATGGCATTGAAAACAGGATCCGGGAAGTATTATACAAAACTTTAATTCAATTATGTTGTTATGCACACACGCAAACACATGCATACATACTTCGCCCTACACCCGCATTCTGATCTTTAACATGTAATCGGAATGCCTCTCTTTTGCAACTCATTTGTATTGCGCTCACTTTTTTTTTGTTTTCTCATTGTCAACCATTATTGTGCTCGTTTGCGCACACACTCGCCCCAGCAACGCCTGCACAGACCAACAACACCCGCTACTTTTTGCAAGCCCTCTTCGTTTCGACAAGTTCTTTAAACTGCATAATTGCATGCAGAGCAAGAGCGCAAATGTGTCGCGTAAAAATGATCGCAGCTTCAGCTTCGTAACGTACATCGTTGTCATCGTTTTTTAAGCTTCGGGTTCGGGTTCGCGTTCCTGAATTACGAACAGAACAGCGTTCGTCATCATTCTTAAGACATTGTTATTATTGTTGTTGTTATTGCGTTTGTTTTTGTTGTTTTATCTTTGAACTTCGCCAGCCACGTTTTTATTTTTACGTTGTTGCTATTGTTGTTGTTTGTATTTTCATTATTTTTGCACTTGTATTTGTGTTATTGCAGTTGGTTTGCGTTACTTTAGCTTTGTTATTGTATTTCTTTAGCAATGTGTGAATGTGTTTTTTTCATTGTTTTCTTTTGCATTTCTGTGTTTGCATGTTGCCTTTTGTTGTTTTTTTTTCGTTTTTGTCTTTTTTATCGTTTTTTTGATTGTTTGCTTTGTTGTAGTTGCTGTGGGACAAGTTAGTAGGTCAGCGAAATTTTTTGCTGTTGCTTACTTTTTGTTTTTATTTACTTGCACACACACACACACATTATTCTTTGAGCATTTGTTAAGTCTTTTGACTCGTTAAATGTTTTTGCACACCTTTATTTTTTTCGCCCTTAGCATTTCTCTTTTTCGACATTACTTTCAGTGTGCCCTTTGTGTGTTTGTGATTTTGTATCTGTCAGTTACATTTGCAGCTGCAGCCGCAACATGCATGCATACATACAACAAACAATGCAAAGCTGAGAACTGCAATCGGACGATGGCGATGACGACGTCCGACGACCGCTTTGTGAGCTGAAGGTGAACCAGAACATAAAAATTGCATCGATTTGGCTTTGCTTTTTTTCTCATGCAACTTTTTTTTTCTATTCTGCGAAAAATCTTGGCTAAACTTGTTTTTATCGTTTGCCATTTAACGCTGAAGGATTTTTGTGCATGATTTTTGCATTAACTCCTTTTTTGCCATTTTTTTTTCAGACTTAATGAGCCGAAAACGAAGGTTAAATAACTTGAAATGAGTTCGAGCGTTGAACAAAAACAAAGACACGTGCAATATTTTGTAACAGCAGAGAAAAAAATATCTTTGAAAAAAAATCGACAAAAACTCTTTATATTTTTTATCTTTGCCATAACATATCACTTTTTTTCTCTGTGCTTTTCTAGAATTGTCGTTTCAAACGTTGCCGCCAAATGCGATAAAAATATGAATGAGACAACAACAACATGGCATATGATAAAAGTTTGCGCGCCGCCATGTGTGCGAGTGAGAGGGGAGATAAGCGACAGAGCGCAAGTTTAAAAGCTGCAGCACGTTTCAGTGATAGTTTCAATTGAATTGAGTAATTACATAAATGACAACAACAACGACAACGACAACGAGAGCAACAACAACAATAATAGCAAACAACTTTTGTATCTGCGCCATAAAAAATATGCCACACGCTCAAAAAGGGCAACAGTATAAAAACCAGCAATGAATTTTAGTCGGGAGTGGTCGACTACGAAATACCCTGTGCCTTAACGACTGTTTTAGGCCATTGTCACGGCCATTATTTCATACAAATTGGTCTCATTGCATATCATATAACTATACAAATTTTTTTTTTTATATTTCCAGAGATATAACGTTTCGTCAGCCAATATTGTGCTTATACCTTATTACGCGCTATCCCAATAGCATATATTCTATCTTCTTTAACGCCAAGTCAGCCTTCAGCCAAAAATATATGTACGTATTTGTAATGTATATAAAAAACTAGAATAAAAGTTGTGACGTCAATTTTTTTCTTAACTCTTTAATATACAAAAGTATAACTTTAGTCAAACATTAATGAAGCGTGAAGAAAATGTGAAAAGTCGGCAGCGGAAATGACTAACAAGCGCGTATTACAGTTAGCCAAAATCACGAAAAATACCGTTATAATCAATCTTACTTAATATAAAGCACCAAAATGATTTTGCACAAAAAAACTTTTAACCGTAAATCATTTGCTCAACTTATTGAGTGAATTCTTGTGCGTCGCGTCACGTCACCTCTCGCCATCTCTTTCTCGCTTTAGCGTCAACTATTTGTGCTCTCAATGAGCGCACAACTTATTTGCTAAGGTCATTAGATCTTCAATCGTCAAAGATTAAAAATACGAAACGATTCAATTGAACAATTTCCAATAAGAATTTTACAATTGACTTGCAAATTGTATCTTATTATTTTTGTATCTTTTTCCTACGCTTACGTATGGCAAGTACAAAACAAAAAGGTCGATAAAAGGAAAGCAAAAGAATAAAATAAAATAAAATAAAAATAACATGTAATTGCAGAAATGAAGGCAAAGTAATATAAAACACTGCAAAATGATTCAAATGAGACAAACAAAATGTCGACAGCCAATAACAACAACAACAAAAGTAAAATATCTACAAGCAAATACACTTACAAACAGTTACGGTCACAAAAATAGTAATGCCGCTAATAATGATGTATAATTCTCATGCTTTTCACTATGCAAATTGTTGTGATTGTTGGCTGAGGTTCTTCTTCATGCTTTATATGATTTTTCATTCTAAATTCTGTTGGAGAACAACCATGGGCATCGGAAGTTATGTTGTTATACTTTAGTAAGGATATGTAACTGATTTGGGTCTACTAATAGAACAAAGCAAAAGACATGCGCCATATTTCTAAAACAAGGCAACAGCTTAAACCTATGGGAATGTCTAATAGAATCTCGAGAGCTCAATACAACTTGAAACATTCTATGTACATTCAGTTGCATTCAAGAGAACAGTTGAACCTTGCCAAACTCGATAATCCGAACAATTAGTACTCGGCCAGTGTCCGAAATTTCGAGTAACAGAGACTATAATTGAAAGAATTTCGGTGTGGGGATTACCAGTTGTAAGAATTATCTAATGTCCGAATTTTCAAAATTAGATTCAAGTGTTTTTTTTTACACTTGTAAGATACTACTTTTTTGAGCACAGTTGTTTGTATTGAACATGTCTTTTCTTGTTCGCTATGGCAACAACAAGTTTTGTTCTTTTATTGTAAGTCAAGTAGCTTTACTGATTTGTTGTCACAGTTTTTGTCGTTGTTGTTGTTATTGTTGTTGTTATTGTTGTTGTTGGCGTTGTTACTTGTTCAACTCGCAAACGTGCTTTATATGACATTCCATTTGCTATTTCTTACTAATTAGTGCGCAAATCAGCAAACCAGCAACAACAACAACTACACAAGAGTAAAAAATATCTAAAGCAAAAATAGCACAAAAGCAAATGAATGACAAATGAAACGCAAAGTGACTGTTTACATAAGAAGAAGCAGCACACCACAGAAAACCCACCAACATAACATAGTACACCACTTGATTGGCAAAGCCTGCCAACTCTTTTTAATAACACTTCAACTAAAAATAATTTTTATTATGAAAAATTTTAATTTGTTTTTCTTTTTGGCGCCATAAAAAATAAAACAATTTAATTTAAATAATAAGTTCAGCAATGCGACAAAATAATTAGAATAAAAGTCTGTGATTAAGCACGCGTTAAGTGCACACATAAAAATGTAAGAAGAAGCAGACAAAAACCGCACAGACAATCCCGAAAAAGCAAAAACAAATCAAACAAAAAACTAACCAAAAACGTCGAGTCAGTTTTTATGGCGGCAACCATAAACAAAATAGAAAAAAAAACAAGTAAATAAATAAATAACTAAGACGTCGAAATCGTTGTTGTTGTTGTTGTCATCATCGTCGACGTCGTTCGTTGGTTTTATAGGCAAGCGTTGCCGCAGTCGACGTCGACGTCGCTGCCGAAAAGCAATGATGAGTTGTAGGCAGCAACGACGCGAGAGAGAGAAAGAGCGAGAAATGTCGCCGGCAATAATAATGACGAAGGCGTCTAGTACAAAAAAAAAAACCAACAGCAACAACAACAACCGCAACTATCAATATATTTTAATAACGACTGTTTGCATTTGTATGAATGTATGTGTGCATATTGTGTGCGTGTGTGTGTGTGTGTAATACTAGAACAAATTGTTTGAAAAATTCGCTTCGCACATGCAAATATTTGCAACTGTAAAAAAACAATAATAAAAATAATACAAAAAAAATAAAGCTTAACAAATTCGAATTAGTTCAAGTTGACAACAAATTGCAAAACATACAAAACTAACAAAAACCAACAACAACTACAAGTGATTCCTATTAAATTTTCATGTTTTATTTGCTTAAAGTACACGTACATATTTAAACTTCCGACTTAGCAATTACAAAAACAAATGTCAGCAATAAGTAAAAAAGCAAAAAAAAAATAACAACAACAAAAATTAACCAAGTCACTTTTTAACTTGAAGTTCAATAACCCACAAAAGCAACGGCTCAGCTCGGCCAAGAAATACACTCGCACAAAAGTCTTTGTACAACAACAACAATAACAACAGCAACAACAACAAGAAGTATCTGTGCGCGCACATGATGTGCCGGCTGAATGTGAAGGGGCATGAAAGCATGAAGAAGAGAAAACAAAAAGCAAAGTACAACAAAAACAAAAAAAAAAACAGAAACGAAAAGAAATAAAATAATAATAATCACGCTTACATAACTCAGCACACACACACACACAACTAAAAGATCCAATTGGAGAAATAAAAAAACCAACCAAATTGTTTGAAAAAAAAGACAAGAAAAAAAAAACTTAAAATAATTTCAAACAATAACAAAAAACGCAACGAAGCCGAAAAAAAAAACAATGTTAAAGCAAAGCAACACAAATTATACGAAAGCAATTCCAATTCTGTGCGGTACTGGAGAAAGAACAACAACAGCAACAACAACAACAGCAACAACAGCAATAGCATAAACAATACACTAAAACAACAAAACAAAAGTATCTCAAGCAAGAAAGTCAAACGCGTAAAGCAGAAAAGAGTCAAAGAAATAATAACAAAATTGAAAAGATTTAAATGAAATAAAAAAAAAATTAAACATAAAAATAAAAATAAACGAATAACAATTACGGTAAAAAGTGTGTTTGTGTCTGTGCGTACGAGTGAGAGAGCAACATTTATAAAGCATAAAAAGCAAGCAAGTGTAAAGGGGGTGTGCGGGGTGAAACAGTGAGCGGGTCAAAAATTAACGTTAAGTGATTTCAGCTACCAAATAAAAAAAAAGAGCTTTAAACAAATGCACAAAAACAAAACCGAAAATAAAAAAACAAAATATTTAAAAAATATGAAATTTCAATTTTTCTTTTTGTTCAATTAAAATGTTTTTTTTTTTCAAAACTTTACTTTACTTTTTTTTTTTTGTGTTTTTGAATATTTCAATTAGAAATTACATTTGTTTAGCTTTGGCTTTGTTATGTTAATAAATACGTTTTGTATGCTTAAGAAGCCACTTTTGTATGCATTTGAAGGCAATTAGTGTCTGCTATCATTCAATCTAACTATTTGGTGGAGAAAAATGGTTTAAGAATGCGCGGCGAATTGGAGCATGAAATTGAAATGTGGAAAAAAGAGAACTTTCGTAAACTCTACGTTTCAAATTGAATTCGTTTGAAATTAATCGCTAAATAGACTCAATAGATAAAAAAAAGAGCTTAGTGGAAAGATAAAGCAATTCTTAAAGCTAAAAAATTTGACACCAACTAATCCGGAAGAGATCTCCAAATAAAGCTCTGTCTCTAGTAGATAAGATAAAGCAATTCTTAAAGCCAAAAATATAAAAGCGACTGATCCGGAAGCGATCTCCAAATAGACTGATTTAGACCGTTGGAAATGTTGTAGATTCGTGCTTCTTTTTTGGTAAGCCTTAGTAGCGTGTTGGGGGGTATTAGGAGCACTTCTACCAGGAAGTTCAGTGTCGGCCTAACCATTAGGAAAAGTTTATAACCGCCAAAGGCAGGACATGAGCTCAGTGGTGGTTTGAGTCTCTCCACATTCTCAACTTAAATCATAGCGACATTTGTGTGTGACAGTTAAGCAGTAAGCTGTGAGAAGACCGACAATTTGGCGGCATTTCGCACGTCCGAGGTCTAGTTAATAATATAACTGTGTATCTTCAGTGTATCAAATGTATAAATGCAACTGCAGTTATTCTATACTTCCGCCAGCAAGAGCGATATAAAACAAGGCTAATTAGCAATCAACATCCGTTCGCACAACAATTTCAGTTTCATTTGTTGGAAAATAAAAGGAAATTCAGCAAGAAAGACAAGCAAAATCGAAAGCAAGTCAAGATCGTGTCGCAATACGACCTTTAGCTGAATATTAGAAAAAAATCAGCAACAACAATCACAAATAATAGAAAGTTTTAATGAACTCATATGTATTTGTCAGCTACCAAACCGTGAGTGGGCGGCAAAGGGCGGCTAAATGCAAAAATACAGCACAACTTTCTTCATTGTTGCAAAGTGACTTGATCCGAAAAAAAGAAACGAAAAAATATTAAACACAAAACAAAGAAAAACTTAAGAGAAAAAAATATAAATAAATAAAACAAATTCAAGAAAAAGCGAAGCAGAAGACATATTCTGCGAGCGACCTTCGAGGCCAGCATGACATCCGGCAAATGTTCTGTCTTGCAGACGTGTACATGCATGTGGCGGCGCGACGCAGCGTGAATGACATGAGGCGACAAAGAGACACGCAGCAGAAGCTGAGGATACGACATGAGAGCAAATCTCAACAGGCGGCAAGACATATAAATTGAACTTTTCTCAACTTTGTCACAAGTGAACAAAGAAATAAAAAAAAAATACATACATCATATCAGAGCGCAAATCAAATGGAAAAAGCGCAAAAAAAAGTCGCACAACAACAGACGACAACAACAACAACAATATGTAAAGTACAACAACAGCAACAAATTAAGTTTTAAAAACAGATTATTGTCGCTTCTTGCGCTTGTGCTTCTTCTTGTGTTTTGGTCTAACAAATGTGCGTTTTGTAATATGTATAAAAAAAAGACTTAGAAAAAGAATTAACGTCAAGTAATGTTCAAAGTGTCAAAAATTTTAAACATTTTTTTTGTAGCAACATTTTCTATAATTGAAGTTTGTTGCCTTCATTTTTCTTTGCCCTTTTAAACAATTTAATTTACAAAAGAAAAAACAACAAACAAAACACAAATCATTATTCATGCTGTAATAAGAAAGCAGAAAGAGAGAGAGAAAGAGAGAGGGCGAAAAAAACACGGTAGCACAAAAGCAGTTTTTGGTGAAAGGCGAAATATGTACTAGAAAGTGACCGCCCAAAATTCTCTTACACATTGCTCAACACTGTTTGCTTGTATGTGTGTATCTGTGTGTGTGTGTGCGGGTACCGCTTGGTCAACAATAAGAGCCAAAAAGCATTAGGCCAGGCCAACAAACAAACAAGCATAAAAGGGCAGAGAGAGAGAAAAAAAGGTAAGTGCGAGAGTACGTGATAAAGCACAAGCTCAAAGCGCAAGCCAAGTTCATTAATCTTGAAAAATAATTCAACTTTTATTGTATTTTTTTTTTTTTTTCGCTTGTCTTTCTTTACAGTTTTATATCTTTTTCGACACAGATTTTCCATACATACACGTGACATTTTAAATGTGCTTTGGTTATAACATGTATTTCCTCGCGCTTTCTCGCTCACATGCTTAATCGCTCTTATTGCGCTTACACACACTGCCAACAATCGAGAACTTGACCAACTGAGCCATGTTAATGGCGTCACGTTTTGGCCACGTTGTACATAACGAACAGTTGGTTTTAACCCATTTACTCGTTTAAGTTCAGCGTGTTCAAAAGCAAAGCTTAGAACAACAAATGCGTTTTATTGGCGCTCAAGTCTTTACCGTCGCTTGTTTATTATTTTCAAGGCAATTATTTATATTTTCTTTTTATAAAAATATCAATTAGAAAAGCTATTTAAAAATTTCATTTACTTTACTAACTATTTTCCATTTCACATGCGTAGATATGCCAACAGCTGACTTCATTCCCATGCCACTTCATGCGCACTTAACATGCCACACACGCACAACAACAACGCCCACAATGTTGCCGCCGCCGGTGCCGTCGCTCCTGCTATGTTCAACAACATGCCACAAACTTGCTTTTACGCTGCAATCTAAACGCAACACAACTTGACTCAAAACAAAACAAGAATAATTCAATTCTATTCTATTACCACGTCTACTCGACCATCATCGCCATCGCCATCACCATCATCGACGTAATCAACATCACAGTTGCTCTGTCGTTGTCGTTTGCATTGTTACACTCAACTCAACTCAAGTCAACTCAATGAAAATAAGTATAGGAAAACGTGTAAGAGAATTCTACAAAAAAAGGCGTGACTTGAATATCAAATTTACTTTTTATTTCCGTCATTACCGTTTAGACTTGTGAGTTGCTGCTGCTGATGTACTCGAACGCGTTTTCAACTCAACTCAATTCAAGCGAACGATGTCGTTTGTCGTCGTCGTCGTCGTCGTCGTCATCGTCTTTGTCATGTTCGAAATAATAATCGAAGTCATAGCGTTTTTCTTATTAGATTCGCCACGCTACAATTAGTTTTCATTTGTGTTCTTTGCTTCTGTGCTTCTTATATTACTTCTCGTCTTACAATAAATGCGCTTTCTTTTTCTTATTCTTATATGTACTTGTGTCTCATTACAACATTTTGTGGATTATTCTCATTTTGTTTTATTATGATTATGAACATTTTCTTCGGCTTCAAATCAATTTCTGCTCGAAAGTCTTGCTATCAGTTAATTAAGCCACACATGCTGCGCCATGCTCTGTTGCAATTAGTCTGTGCCCCACAACTTTGAGCTACTTGCTTACAGTGACCAACAGAATATTAGACAAGTCTATTGAAATACAATAATTTCTTATTTGTGTCTTGATATAATTAAGTTGATTGCATGTACAATAGAATATCCCATAATTTAGTCGTACTGTTTCAAGTACTTTTAAATTTTTAAAATTAATTTTTATTTCATTAATAAAATTATTTTTATGTTATACCAAAACCTTATTTATATTAATACATTTTCAGAACTACCTAACAGTACATTGTAATTAAAATCAGATGAATAAAATTTTAAGTCAGCAATTAAAAACAAAACTTATATTTCTTGATAAACTTTCACAACACTTAGAACCTTTCACATTGTTCTACCTGAGACAGACAACAACATGTATTGGAAAGTCTTTTAAAAAATAATTAAAACAATGTATAATGAATGCCAATAATTTTTTTGTTTTTATAACTTTTGAAATTTACCGAACCGAACCGAACCGAGAGTACATAATTTATGACACACGCTATTTAAAAATTCCAAGTCAGCAAAGTTGGCCAAATGCCGTTGACATTCGTTGACTGATTCAGCGAAATTCGCCATGCTGAAAACCACTCGACTTGTGTATCGATTCATTGACGCATCGAATTACAGTTAGAAAAGGCAAAAAATAATAATAATAATAATATATATAAACTTATAAAAATAAAAAAAAAGTACTAATAATGAAAGCGCAGCATAAAATTACAAGCGATTTTCCTTTGCTGGCAAATTAGCTCAAAGTCGTTTCAAGCCAAGAGCGGCGCAGGCGGTGTGCATGTCAAGCACGTGTTGGTCTTACTTCAATAATTCATGATCGAAAATATATTTTGTAGATTTTCTTTTTTACATTTTTTATGCTTCTTTTTATGCATTGAATTTGTGACTGATTTCTTACTTTGATTCAAACATGTTGCCTTTGATTTATTTGCGTGCTCAGAATATATTATATAAGTCTTAATGGCATATGTCATTAATGTCAAAGTTCAAATGTCTAACTTTGTGGCTAATTTATAAATAGTTGAAAATAACTGTACACGTTCTTGAATCAAAGCAAGTCAACTCAAAAGGTTTAAAATTCAACTAATAATTCAATAATGTTAATACGTCAAAGCAATAATTTCCTTTATTAAACAAAATGTTGAGAAAATAAGTCGAAGCGAATGAATAACTTATTAGAAATTATGTGTTATTTGCAGGACACGCGATGTGACGCCATGACACGACTAATACAATTATTATTGAATTACGATGATTGACAAACGTCTGAGACTTCCATTGATTGAACGAGCACAAGCCGAGCATGTGAATGCCAATTTTGTTAATGTTTTGTATATGAGTAAGAAAATGTTATTTCATATGCATAATTAATCAAATGTCGGAACACAATTTCCGCTCCCCCGCAAAAGAAAGCACACCCCAAATGGTAATCAAACACGTTTTGGCAGCAAAACAAAGAAGAGACTAAACACAAATAATGCATAGTGACATTTTTGCCTACCGGAAATAAACCTATTTAGACGTCGCGGCGACTCAAATTCAGGTAAAGAAGCATGAGATCATTGTAGAGGGTAGTTAGTATTGGCCGCATGGACGCTATCTTGGATAGATGGACTTGAAAATGCGTAATGCCGCCGCCAAACTGTCTGCCAATATGCGTCGATGCTGACATAGCAAATATATATTTAATGCGCAGTGCAGCAGCACCCTCGAGTGGTGAGCAGCATGAAATTGGAGTAAGAGCAGAAAGTCTGGCCACGCACACACACACACACATACAATTAAAAATAGCAAACACGTATGAAACATGTACGAACATGAGCCGGCGATGTCAGCGTAACAAAATGAAAATTGCTCTTATATGATTGTATTATGGTGTGGTCCAATGCTGCTTCATGTCTGACAACCTAACCCCCAAGCCAGCCCCACCCCACCCATAAAGTCATCGCTGCAATACTGGTTACACACACACACACACAGTCACAGAGCCAGAGACATGAAACGAATGCAACCACAATGACCTCTGCATTCGACCGTACCCCACCCGGCAGGCCAGTACATCCTTTTACCGTGGGGGTAGCGCCGTTGGCCAAAAACTGCATCATGTCTGGCCTCAACTCGAGCACAGCTTCAGTGAGCCAAAGCGCACGGACCATCGTCTTTTTAATTAATGAATCAACGTCGCATGTGCACGGCGCCAGTCTGGTAATTTTTGTTGTCGTCGGCAACGTTTCGATGTCTTTTTTTTTTGGTGCGTGTGGGGGGCACCGTGGGGTTGGCCCGACTCAATGCAATGCAAAAGCACTAAACTGCATTCGAGTGCTTTGATTTTCAACATAAATTTTCACTTCAAATGCAGTAATTTAATGCTTTTTATTAGAGCCAACATAGAAACAAAATAAGAAGAAGCTGCTCTCAAATTTGGGGTTGAAATTTTTTGTTTTTGCATAATTGTTGCAGAAATGCCAGCATATTTTACTTTTTTTTTATCCTAATTTTCTCTTTGTATCGTTCCAACAAACCAAAAAAGAAGGGTTGCTTGTGCTATTTTGGGTTTCTGTTAGCTACTTTTCCTTTTCATTATTAACAATAATTGATTTTTATTGTCTTTTCATTTCAAAGTTTTAATTGCATGCAACCTCCATGCAAAAAAAAACCTTTTTTCGGCACAACTTTTGCCTTGCCAGGGTTGCAAAAGGGGTTCTGTAGATACGCCGTGCTAAGGCATGAATAACTGTAAGAGGGATTTGTGAGATATCCTTGTGGTGGTGATGGTGTTTGGATGAACAAACCAAAACAAAAGCAACGCTACTTTTCTTCATATTTGCATAATGAAATGTAATGGGCAAAAGAACGTGTTGTAATTGAAAAGAAAAGTAAAGAAAATAACCGAAAAACAAAACGGAGAATAAATGAAACTCGAAATGAGGGTAATAAGGGTTAAGGGTTTTTCATATTTTGGCACATTAGAAAAATCTGCTAAATTTAGCCATGGTTTAAACTTGGATTTAGTGCAAACATCAAAGGGACTACAGAATACACATGAGTGCCCGGGAACTTTGACAGAGAGATAACAAGGTTTTTGTATATGCATGTAAAGCTTGTCCAAGAAACTCCTAAGACTATCTTGTGTTGGACAAAGTTTAGCATTAAAGATTAACTTTTTCATTTGCTAACATAAGCCATTAAAAAGTTAAGGTTTTGAGATGAGAGAGAGTACTCTTACTACTGGGAACTTGAAAATGTCAAAATTTGACAAATGAAAATGGTAAACTAACACTTTTAGTGCAATATTTTAAGTATGCCTGCGGTGGCAGGCACGTACAAACGTCATATTATTATAAAGCATACATTTAGGCATACAACAACGCAATAAAAATGACTTAAGTGTACAACTTTAACGAAGGCAAATACACAGACACATCATGCCGAAAAAAGCATATGAAAATGGCCAACAAGTTTCGTGACTTTTAACTGCAAACGGTGAAAAAGCAACAAGAAACACAAAAATTAAATAAAATCGAGCAAAGAAAGTAAATCAGAAGGACGGCAAACACACACACACACACACACACACACACACACACACACACACACACACAGACACGGAGGGAGCAAGCAAAATGACAGCACGGCTCGGCCACGTAACAGCGCACAAAACGCCTAAAGCTATGCAATGGCTGCTAAGCTTGGTAGGGAGACATGACACAAGTCATGGCATGTGGCTGACAGTGAGGTGCGTGGCGTCGCAGAAGTGAAGAACTGTAGACTAAACGATGCCAAGTGGCGGGCAACAAGCAATAAAATCATAGGTGGAGACAGAAGTAGAAAGAAGAGCAGAACGGAACAAGCCAAAGGAGAGAAAAAACTGAGCGCACGAAAGCTGAGTTAGGTGCTCCCGCACACACACAGACAGACTTACACATACACAAAAACAAAAGGGCAACATGAGTTAATGGCTGACAAGTTTTGTTTCAAGCCCAAAAGCATGCAACAGTCGAGAGGCAAAAGCGACGTTAAAGACGACAACGACAATGATGATTATGATGATAATGATGATGACGTCGAGTGCTACAAAAGAGCGACAACGTCAACAATGATAATAATGATGATGATGATGACGTTGACGACGATGATGACGATTATGATGACGATGATGACTATGAGGCTCAAGAGCATAAACGACAACTACAAAAGGCAAGGAGAGATGAGTAGTAACCTGACAAATGAAGCAGCCTGTAGCCTACTTAACGGCGCGCTGTCAAGTCAAGTGTCTGTCTGTAGAGACTCACGACGATAGCAACAACAAGAACACGCTGCCATAGAGGAAGCAACAGTAGTGAAATCAGCTAAAATTTTATTATTACAAGTGCATTTCATTAATTTCGCTGCGCTTAAGAGAAAAATTGTTGCATACTTTTTGGCGGATACCAACATATATTCACTCTTTCTTTTTTTTTCATATATATTTGCAAATTCGTTTGCTCTTATGAAATTTTACTACTGTTATAAGCATTTTTACTTCTTTAGAGACAAAAAGTTGGAATTTTTATGGAGTAAAATCAATTTTCACTTCAATGCTTGCGTACGTTTAACGCGCCGAAAAGCAGACAACTAACAATGAGCGAATATTTTGTTGTTGTTACTTGCTTATTTGAGGAAAATCGATTTTTCCACCCTCAAACCGGCGTCTGTCAAAAATGCTACGCTATCAGTCGTGTGCTCAATGTCTGATAAGCAACGCTGTATGGTGGTTTGTGAGGGTGGCTTATTGGTAACTTAGCCATTTTGTCTATCTTGTTACCGTTAGACAAGATTTTTATTACACTAAATTTCATTTCAAATATGAATATAAATATAAATATATACATGGATGTAAGCTTGTGTTGAACTTACCCTGCCATGCATATTTGCATCGCCATCGCCGGGCTGTTGTACGCCGGTACGTATCTTTTTATTTTGCGGTCCTTCGCTGACGACTATGCTGCTCCCGCCGCCGCCGCCAACTCCACCGCCGCCGCTGCCATTGCTAGCGCCGTTGTAGGGCATCGTTGTCGCCGTTGCGAAATTAATTTCGGCTACGGTTTGTTGATGAATTATTTTGGCGATTTTTTCTTTTTAAACAAACGCTCAACGGCGTCTGCTTACACGTGACACAAAGAAGTTCGAAGAAAAACGACAAAGACGACGTAAAAATGGGTTATTTAACGCGACGAGTTAATAACAAACACGACGCGATTTCGACGCGTTTTTATAACGTTTTATTCAAAAGTCGCGCGCGCGGTTTTTCTTCTCACTTAGCGATTTTTCGACAA
Source organism: Phortica magna (assembly GCA_037044515.1). Classification (NCBI taxonomy): domain Eukaryota; kingdom Metazoa; phylum Arthropoda; class Insecta; order Diptera; family Drosophilidae; genus Phortica; species Phortica magna. The sequence continues at coordinate 5,073 of JBAMBP010002144.1, read as the reverse complement.
TTTCGCGGTTTCTTTTGGTGCGTTTTTTGTTTTTGGTTTGTTTCTCTTTCACTTGGCGCCAATTATTGCTTAGCAATTTTTATTATTACTTGCAATATTGATTTATAGAATTTTACAGCGATTTGCTTTGATTTTCTTTACAATTTTGTTGTTGTTTGTTTTTTGTTTTATTTGTGTGTGTGTGTGCAGCGCAATTTTCTGTTGAAACTTCTTTATTTCTTGTATGCCCAACACTTTTCTTATATTATTTCTGATTACTTTTGCGCTTTTGTTTTGTTGATTTTGTTTTTGTTTGTTTTTTTTGTTAATGTGTTTTTTTTGTTTTTGTTTACTGTTTTTGTGTTTTTCTTTTTTAGCCAAAGTCGGCGTTTTTTTGTTGCTATTGCATTAGCTAATGATTTTTCAGTCGTTTTAATGCCATTTAATTGTAGAAGAATTTGCCGGAAAAGAGAAGTAATTAAAAACATTAAATTAGTAAATATTTCAAACAATTATTTTATGTTACTTAATACATAATAATTAACAACACAAAAAATCAAATCTTAATGAAGTATCCAAAGAAAAATTTGCCTTTTAAAATAACTTAATTGACGAAAGCAGAGAAAAACGTGACTTTTATTACAAATTTTGACACATTTTCTTCATTTAAAGTTTAATCAAACTTAAAGTCATGAATAAACGGTATTTCAATATTTAGAATTCAAGGCACGTACAAATTAAGTAACTAAGACTTTATTGTGAAGAACGAAGGCACAAAATTTTCGAGACTATCAACTTAAGAACAACCCCAAAAAATCAAATAGAAAACTTGTTTTTTTATATGAACGCAAAGCAATTCGAACAATTTTAAAAGAAAAATACTTCAATTTACTGAAGTTTCAAACTGATTTTAACATTGAATAAATATTTAAACGATCTGATCATGAATCGATCGGTTTTCAATAATAATCTTTATATAAATGAAAAATTTATAATAAACAAACTGCTTGCATTGCTATAATAAACAATTCAAAAACAAACAGCAATGAGACATTACAACAAAAGTATTTAATGACAAATCCACACATATTAGCTTGACACATTGAAAGGCGAGCGTTCGAGAGTTTTCCCAACTTCTAATGGCTTTTTGAACATGTTTGATAAGAACAAAACTTTAACTCATTTAGGCTCTTCGATGTGTTCCAACATGATACTTCTTGTCAAACTTTCAACGAAGCTCTTGCAACACTTACACACACTTAGAATGTGCTACCACCCTGTGCTATCAGTTATGCTATCCACTGCACGTGAGCCACCCTTGTATACATGATTTAACAATCTAATGTAATACATTTGTTGAAACGTGAAACATGACAAATGTCAAGTTGATTTAGTCAAATCAAAACTGCCGCGGCATCAAAGGGAAATGCGCTTTTCTGCCAACTGAAACACGCAACTGTTAACTTTCTCGAATGGCGCGTTTTTCTCTTTTCATATGAACGCATGCAGTAAACTTGAAAAAGCCGCGCGGCACAAAACTACAAGGAAAAGCGCTTCAAAAAAACAGACGGCAGCGACGGCGGCAACCCTTAGCGTATGAGGCACAAAAAGCAAAATGAAAATGTAGCAGGCGGCAAGTGGAGATTGAAAATGCTTAGCGGCGCTTTTCACATTTGCTTTACATTGTGACGAAAACGACAGCGACGGCAGCGTTGGCGACGACGACGACAACTTTGATGGAAAACTTTTGCCGTGTTCATGCTATTGCCGTTTGTCTGTCTGATTGTCCAGCCGCCGCCACCGTCGTCGTCGTCGTCGATAGCAACTTCGAGGGTTGAATTTTCATTAATGAAAATGGTAAAGCAGATATAAACGACAAAACACGGCGGAACTTTTTTGTTTTCCGTTTTCTCTTGCGTTTGTCCTTTCATTCTTTTGCCATTTTCATTTTCGTTTTGTTTCACCGCTATTTTTTTTTTTTTTTTTCTTTTTCTTTTGTATTCGTTCAAGTATTTGTTGTCACGTCTGCCGCTGCTGAATTTTTTGACTTAAACTTATTTAACTCGAAGGAAATCTACAATTGTCTTTAATATGAAATTACACAGCACTTTGTCAGAGAACATGTTTCACAGTATTTCACATATTTTCTTTCTGTTTGCATGCCGCTTTTCCATTTGGTTCGCTTTGTGCGCTTTGCTTTTCCACCACTTTTCGTCACAGAAATTTAACGGTACAATTTTTGTGCTTGTATTTTTTTTTTTTCTTTTTTTTTTTTGCTTTTTGTGCCCGTCTTCTTCTTTTTCTGATTAGAACACGTAAACCAAACCAACTTACACAAAACTTTTGTCAAATTTTGTTTGAAATTGCTTGCAAATATTTGCAAACGTATATTTAACGTTTTTATATTGAATTCTTATTTTTTTTTTTATTAAAATTTAATTTTATTGTGATTTTTGTATTTGCTACTTGTTTTTTTTTTTTGTTCACACACTAAGCCGAGTGTTGTAAATTGTTTGAATTTTATTTTTTGACTGCCTTTTCACTTCATCAGCGCCGAACTGGCGAATGTCAAATGCAAGAAAGGAAAACTTTTTGAGTGCGCAGAGCTGCCGACGAGAGCAAAGCAGCAGCACGACAAACGAATGAGTGTACGAACAAACGAAAGAAAGCCGACGGCCAAAAAGCAACCACCACGAAGTTGGTTACACGTATCTCTCTGTTCGTTTGTGTGTGTGTGTGTGCGCTGCTTATGCTTTTGTAAAAGAGAGTTGCAGGTGAGCGGTTTGACGTGTATGTGTGTACTTTGCTTTTGTAGTAACAACGGTTTTTATTGAGCGAAATGCAACAACAACAACAAAAGCAATAATAATGGCGCTGCTTTAAAGGAGTTCGGCTTAATGTTTGTTACACTCGTTCTCTCTCCCTCTGTCCCACGCTCATCATCCTCACCCTTTCAACAATGTTTGCTCATGTTTGCATTAAGAAAATGCAAGTCTGTTCAAACTTTGCCTTTACTTTTACCGCTCTGCTCCCTTCTTCTTCTAACTTCTGTTAGTCTGCTTCTGCTAACTGCTCTGCTATTATTTCAACTGTTCCTGTTTCCATTATTACTCTTCTCACAACGCTTTCGGCTTTTTGTTTTATTAGTTTTATTTTTTTTTTCTTTAACAGACTTTCGTCTTCTAACAAGTGAATGTTGTACGCTGCAAAGCTGTTTGTGCAGGGTTGCCAGGCTGTCTTTGTTATTGGTTCAGCAATTTAATCTTTCTATAACTTATTGCTACTTTTAAGCGCTATAAGTGCTCTAAGCTTAATATTTTCAAACTCTCTTTTGAAATAAAGAACATTTTTCACTGATTTAAAGCACAAAAAGAAAGTCTCATAAGTTCTTATCGTCTTGTTTGAGTTACACGCCACAAGCCAACCAAGCAAGCAACTTAAACACAGCTGTAAAAAATATTGTCAACCATTATTTATATCAAGTCACAAAATTACAATTTGTCATTCATGTGAACACACAAATCAAACAGACAAATCAGTATCGATTACAAATTCAAATAATCTTAACTAAATTGTTCTCGTCTCGCCCATTATTTAGACTGATAAAGTTTTTTTTTTCGTCTCTTTTGTTTATAATTCTTTGAAAATACATGTGAAATGTTCAAAAATTGAAACTTTTGAGTACTTTTTGATTTCAAACTCTAATTTGATATGAAAATTTGCAAAATTGCATTGAAATTCAAGCTAAAATATACCCTGACAACTCTATAATTACCGTTATGTCCACACAGCATTCAATAACATTTTGCAGTCTAACGGTAAATGAGAAATTTTCCCGAAAGGCATTTTTTTTTCTACCCTTTCCTAATAAGGAATTTTGTTCTCCCTTTTATTTCATTGTTGACGCTCGCTCACACATTTGAGGCAACAATTGTTGTTGTTATCTGTCTGTCTGTCTGTCGGCTTGTCTGTTTGTTTATTAACAACTTAATGGAAAACGTTAAAGTAAATAAATTAAAATCAATTTTGAAATGGATTTACCGCTTTGAAAACTTTATTGCAACACTTTCACCACGAATTGGCGAACAAAAAAACGGCAGCATGCATGCAATTTTAGCAGTTTTGTGTGTAATTTTTTGTTGTTTTTATTTCTTTATTTCTTCACGATTTTCTTGTAAACACTTTTTTAGTACATTTTTTTCTCGATATGTTTGTGTGCGCTTCTTTCTTTACAGCCGCAGCAATAACAACAATAACAACAAAAAAAAACAGCGCAACACGAACGTTCAAACGCGTGAGCGAGCGAGTGAGAGAGCGTACAAGTGAACGCAGCTACAACAATTCACACACACACATGCACATGCACAAACGGCGCGCGAGTCGAGTATGAACAAACGGCAGCAGTAACAACAACAACAACAATTACGCGACTGACTACGATAAAAAACTTTTCTTTTGCGAAAAAAACACGTTTGAATAATTATTCTTCTCGTCCTCTCTCTCTCTCTTTCTTGCTTTTGTTGTTGTACGCTTTGAAAATTTTCTTTTGTTTATTATGATTATTATTATTGCGAACCCAAACGTAAACGCAAACTATTATAAGCACCTTTTTATTATATGTTTTGTGTTATTTTAGCTGCACTCGATTTTATACGTTAAACGTTTTCCAATTAGACACTTTTCTTTTATACAACCAACCAAAGTGATGCTTTTGCTTTGTGTTTTTTTTCCACAAACTAATAATGCGAATTGTCGACAAATGTGAAAACCGCGTCCGTTTCGCTTAAAAGTACAATTCGTACTGAGCAATAAAGCATTTTGTACAAATTTACGGTGAATGAAAAACTCGTTGCTGTTTGTTGTAATTGTGCGGCGAAACGGCAGAATTCTTATGCTTGCGCTCGCTCGCTCGCTCATATTAACAGAGAAAAGTTTTGTTGTTGTTGTTGCCTTAATACTCTCTGATTGCCACAAACAATTTGTGAAAACAAAACGAGTGCGGAGAAAATTCTCTATGAGTTTATGTTGCTGTATGTTGGTGGTTGCTACGCGCAATGTATGCAAGTATGTGTATACATACATATGTCACACTAG
>JBAMBP010002143.1:0-16263 GCA_037044515.1 Phortica magna | reverse complement strand
ATGTATTGCTTACGTTACACAAAAAAAAAATATAAGCTGTTTGACACTCACGCTCAGTGTATTTATGATAGATCTAGTGCAGTATTGTACCAAGGCGCGCTGCGTTAATGGAATGAATATCATATGCCGCTGGACTTTAAGAGTCAAATCTTCCAGAAACTGTCCCTGAGTGGTAGGTAACTCGGCAAGAATTTTCAATATGCACTGGAAGCCATGTAGCTTCAGGGTTAAAATAAAAAATATCAGTTTTCTGTTGGAAGTGGAGATAAAGTGATACTCACTGTTAAAGTTCCTTGTAAAAGATTTAAACTAAGAATTTGCAGACTCTGCACTAACGAATTTTGTGCACTCATTTCTGACATCAGTTTCTTTGCTTCATCACGATGACCAAAATAAATTGCTAAATCAAAGAGAAATCTAGAAATCCACGGCGCCAGAGGTAAAGCGAGCATTAGATTACTGAAATCACGCTGAAACTGCTCGGTATTCAGTAATTGCCAACATTGAGCAGCGTGAAGAAATGCTTTCGATAATTCTTGGCTAACGGGTGTAGTCAATGAGAACTTTGGTGGCTCCATGCTTGGCGCATCCGTGGTCTCTACCTTCCATTCAGTGAAGCCTTCAACTAAGTACATGACTGACATCCGTATCATCAATTCGTATACTACAATTCTTGATATAGCCATGAAGTGAATATATAAACAGTGTCGTCGCATAAAAGAGCACCTGCGTGCTGCCTGCAGGGCTCGCTGATATAATCTCTACAAGCTTTTCCCAGTAGATATTTTGACCCCATGACTTATTGAAAGGCAGAAATGTTTCCCAACGCTGCATTTTACCACAGAGCATAAGTATTTTGAATATTTGCTTCCATAAGTTGCTATTGTCGCACTTTGTTTCATCTTCGATTATTTGCCGTAAATAATACTTGAGTGATATTGTGTAAAGGCGACAGGCGAGTACCGGTGGCATATCCGGTGTTTTGTGATGTATCAACGGCAGTGCTTCTTCGACTAACAATTTCTGATAAGTATACGGATCGTCATTCATGTGTTCCACTAGCATTTCAAGAAGGCGGGGCTGTATTATTAAAGCATAAAACTAAAATCGTACCAATAATATTTAACTGAACTTCTTACCGCATGGGTAGTGGCTGCGTGTGGAAACTTATTCAACATAAGCAACAGTAGTTTGCATTGGTCCAGGCTACTTTCCGAGTGGTTCACTGTATGCATTAGTATCTTGTGTTGAACTTCTGGTGCGACATGTTTGAACATTTTCACATAGAAATCTTGCTCGGGCGTCGTTTCCTGCTCCGAATTCCGCAATGCATTTGTCAATGCGTTTACTTCTTGCCACAGTTCAGAATTCTGATTTTGGAAGTTGAAGGTGCTGGCGATATCGAAATATTGACAAATCTTTCTAACTAAAAAACCTCAAAATACTTACATTAAACCGAAACATTTGGCGGCTTCTTCATAGTTCTTTGCCTCCTTTTCCAGCTTATATGCTTCGAATTGCACGTTGAATGCATTTGGAAAGAGTGTCTTTGCAGTGATTATCCACGCTTTAGCAGCACAGGGATCCTTCTTACGCAAACTTTTGGCCTGTGAAACCAAGTAATCTTCGTCCGTGGGTACAATTTCCATTTTCATGTCGAGCACCGATTTATTGTTGTTTACTTATTTATTTATTATTGTTTACATTTGAGGGTTTTTACTGCCAACTCGTTTACGTGGTAAAGTGTTCATTTATTTTCATTGCCGACCCATGTTATTCGGTAACGTGTTAATTCGGTTATTTAGTGACAGGGCTGCTAGCCCGATGTTCAGCCCCATTTAGAGGTTCATATTAATGATTAACAGCCTGTTGCGCCCAAAAATCAGCCTCCTTTTCTATACCTCTTTCATGCTTTACTCATTGTATCTCTTTCGCGCGTCTGTTGGTAACAGCAAAACTGAATGTTACTAACATGCCGCATACAGCGCAAGTTGCCGAATTTCCTCACTAGGTGGCCTCTTCAGCTGATTCATAATTTGAGCGACGTTTGTGTTTGTGCGTGTCGATTTTCTGGGTTTTTTAAGTTTTACGCGTTTTTTATTGTTTAAATATTGTTGTAAAATTTATGAAGCCGCTTATAAGTTGTTGTGAAAAAGTGCCAAAATCAAGTGTGCGTTTGTGTGAGTGTTGTGCGACTGTGTAGTCTGTTTGAATAACATCAATAAAAGAGATGTCATAAAAATCGGAAAATAAGTCAAACAAGTGTTTTTAGCCATGTCTAATTCGCCAACTTCCATATTAACGAACTCCAGTGGCAGTAGTCGTCCAAGTGTGGATGAAAGTCAGGAGAAAGAGACGCAACAAAGCGGCGGCGGAATGCAAGGTGAGTGCTGTGCTAGTAGGCCGCGTCATCGGCGTTGGCGGCAGTTTAGTTAGTTAGTTGATTTAAGTTTTCAAAATATGTATGTGTTAGTACTTAATTATCTTACAATACTTATAAACTTTGAATTTGGTTATTTTTGTTGTTCCTGCTCACTACTTTTGTGTTTCAATCATATGTATTATAATTTATCACAGCATAAATGAAATCGTTTCTAATTTGCATTTGTTTTTTTTTTTTTTCTATAATGTATTTTAATTTATGTAAATAAAACGTATGTGTTAAATATTGCTGATTCATTTATTTAGCTAATCATGCAGCATGCATTTAACTTTCGTTTAACGACACCTAGCACGCATGTTGGTCTTGTTTGATTTGTTGCCAATTTGAAATTGCGCTTATTTTGTTAGTAACGACACCAATTGTTTGACTACCAACTGCCCGTAAACAATAACCAAAACAATAAAAACTCACAAACGCACCAAATACACCAACAACCACAACCACAACCATCAGGCAACAAACAGTCTGCTTCTACTATCTCTTCCTCTTTGTCCATTGCAGCCGTGAAGAAATCGAAGCGTGAATGCTTGAACACGCCGCCGGCAAGCGCTTCCTGTGCCATACTGAGTCAGGACAATTGCCTATTGCTGGAGTACGCGACAGTGGATTGTGTGCCAACACATGTACGCCAACTGCTGCAGCACTATGAACAACGGAAGCTCACACAAGCGGAAATGCTTTTCCTGCTCGTCTACATTGTGGCGCTCGAGTGTGGTTACGCGGCGGAGCGTGACTATGAGGCACAACAAGATCAATTGCAACCCGTGCCGATCATTAGCTGTTTTCACGTGCAAAATGTGCGCTTGTTGACGCAGGAGCCGGCGGATTACAGATACGAGTTCGAACAAAGTGTTTTTCGCATGCAGTTGCATAGCATCTTGGAAGTGGGTCGTTATAACATCACAAAGGCAACAACAACAACAACGACAAAAGCAGCAGAAACAAAAGTGACCGAGTCGCAACTGTTGCAGTCTCGCCTGATGGCCATCATCTCGGGTGATCTGCTCATTGTGACACTAAGTCCGGCACCGCCCACAACAGAACGTGGCTTCAGCATTTGTCTGCCAATTGGACGTTATGTGCTGAATACGCAGGCTAAGCAAAAACCGATCTTCCATCGATTTCGCAAATTGGACGAGTTGTCCATGCAGTTACGCGAGCAGCTCTTCCAGCCATTGCGCGCTCAGCAGTTGGCGCTGCTCGATGCGCATATCTATCCGACGTTATTGGGCATGCCAGCGGAACTCTATGACGAAATCTTTCGGCATTTGAATAAGAATCAGTTGAACATTGTCGCGAATGTAAACCGACATTTGAATTATTATAGCAAGAATAGCAAACATCGCTTGCGCAACTAGATTTGATATATGTTAAGGTCGTTTTGGCAACAGGTGTGATAGTTGAACGGCGTTATTGTCTAAGGCATCTTGTTTTTCTTGTTTTTGTTTTGTTCTTTATTAATACGGACAAAATCTTAAGTATACTCTAAGGCGTAAAGTTAATTTGGGCAAATCTTGGTTTAGTTAATTTTATTGATATGATATGATGAAATAAAAGACTTGAGAAAAATAATAAAAATTAAAAATCATTGAAAATTAAATTTCACTTTACTTTATTTACGCTTATTTTAGTAATTATTATTATTATAACTTTATTTTTTTAAGTTTCTTAAGTATTTTCTTGCTCCATTTCGTTTGCAGGTGGTGAACCGACATCACCCGGCTCAGCATTGAGCGTTGACTTTCCGCTATATAATGTCACATTCCAAGATGTCGATCAGGAATCTTTGGGTAAGCGCTTCAAATTCGCTTTAAGGCAATCACAAAATTATAAGGTTGCATGCAATGAAAACTACAACAACAAATCATTATCAGCGCTCATTAACTACATAAACATGAATAATGGGCGCACAAATGACAAAGTCAATAAACGACACACACACACACTTACACATGCCTCTATTTACACACACCTATCAATAGTCAGCCATTTGCTTACTCACACACACACACACACACGCCAAACAAAAGTAGCAAAAAGTTCGTATGAGCTAATTCCTTTAAATAATGCCCACCAAGGCCCACCAACCCAAACCCCAAAGACTTCTTCGGGCTATGTCGCAACTTATTCTGGATGCTTACTGTGCGATTTCCGCGCGCTGGTTCACGCTGACGATGCGCTCATTTTGCTGTGCGCCTATTTCATGTTTGTATTACGATATCGACTTTCGCTCCCGACATGCCTTATCACACACCACTATCATATCGCGGGCTATCGTTCTAATTTGAGCTTCTTCGTTTGCGTTGGCGTTATCAGCCGAACGCACAACTTTATCGCTGCACAGCTTTATCAAGTTTTCTACAAAATGTCGCTGAGTTGCTAGCAGCAGCAAAATTTCGTCGAAACCAGACGCTAAAAATAAATTCAGCGTAAGTCCAAGTTGAGGTCCTGTTTCCTGCGTGCTTTTGGGCAAGCTTTCGGTAAGCTTTTTTTATGTGAGCTGAGCGTACGCTCAGTTTGTGGAGGCGTAAGTGCTGAGTGCTGCTGGCTGTGACTGGTTGACCATCAGCTGTTGGCCTCAGTCACCACCACCGAAGTCAGTTCATTCACCCAGTAGCCTTGTGCTGGTCTCTGACAGCTGGCTCTGTCCTGCCTCAAGCTGTTTTGGTTGGGCCAACAACATAATCAAATGTCCATTAAAAGATAAAATAACATGCGCTATGCTTGTTTTTGCAGGCTCTTTAGTTCGCCGAATTGTTATTGTTTACTTCTTTTGGGCGGTCGAAATTTAAATTGGCATATAATTTATCTGTTTTTTTTTTAAATAATAATTTATTGTTTGTAATTATTTTAGCGTATAAAGCGCCGAAAAGTATGCAACACTTGCATAATATATCGATCAATATCTATTGCACGATTTATCACAATTAAATATTCTACCGCACGAAGTCGTCTAGCGTATGCTAAGTGGCCGCTGCAATATGCTTACTCGACTTTATCATTACTTTGGGCCGTACTTTTCTTCAACGTCTTATTACCCTTGCTTACTTTCACTTACGCCCACTTGTCCACCCCGCTCTTCGGTTTGTTCGTACCATAAGCGCACACAGCATCACTAATTGAAAGACCTACGCTAAGCAGCAAGCAAGTGAAGCAGCGTAGGTCTACAAATGTTGTGCTTTTTTGGTGATTTCACTCTTACTTGTGTCATGCGCTCATCTTCTTCGCGCACTGTGCTCGCTGCGCTCTCTGCCTTCCTACTCCTTCGTTCGTTGGCTGTCGTTTTAGGCTGTCAGCTTCCCAAGCTTTCGTTTTCACTGGATAACAAAGCTCGCCATTCGATTTACATCGTATCGCAATCATCAGTCTTTGAAGAACTGTGCCGACGCGAGGTCGTCGTCGTTGTGGTCGTTGCAGAGTAGTCTTTGTGCGCCAGCAGGGAAGTGCGCGCAAAATAGGTCCCGCCGACTGAAATTGTTTCTGTTTGTTGATTAGCACAAAGCAAAGGCGCTGCTGCGCTCTCTCTCTTGTGCGCTCTATCGCACACTTTACCCAGTCAGTTAGTCAGTCAGTGTATCATCTGGTTGTCTGTGTGTGCGCGCGCGTGTGTGTGTGTGTATGTTGGCAAACGTCTATATGTGTGCGTGCATATATATGTGACACACATAAAATCAAGCCATCAAAAAAATAAGCAAAAAAAAAATACATATATAATAACAATAAAAACGAAATGAAAATGTAAGAAGGAAGAAGGAAGAGCAAAATCAAAAGCAGTGCCATCGCGTAAAGTGTGCAAAGCCAACGTTCACATTGACATCGTCAGCATCATCATCAGCTGTTTGAGCTGTTCATACGGACGAATTGTTGTTGGGCTAGACCAGTCAAGTACTTCATATGCGTTTTCAATTCGCAGAGTCGCATTTGCCAAAGTGATCGTTGCGCTTAATAAACAGAGTTGCAGAGCCTTTAATTTCCGTAACCATTTAACGTATGTAGACTTGTTTTTCGTCAGCACTTTAAGGCATTAGTTCGTTGTGTACGTGTCTAGGTTTTCTTTTTTGTTGTTTTTTTTTCACCTTATTTTAGCGACGTGACGAAACTTATGAGTAGCTCGAGCGCCAATGATCAACGGTCGGTCGGTTTTGTTATAATTGTTTGTTTATTGTGTGCGTCCTGTTGATGTCCTTGAATTGGCTGTCAACGCGCAAGTGTTTGTTCGTGCGCGCGAGCTCGCGAAGTACGCGAGTTATGAAAGCAGTCAACCTCATTGATGTGTTTGTCATTTTAATTGGAAAAGTTTCACATGAAAAGCGCAGCAGTCACGCAAGTTGGTTAAAGGCACAAAAGGTGTTGGAATTAGTGGCCAATTAAAAAAAGATGTTGGTCTAAATTTATGGTATAAAGCCAATATATATATATATATATAAAGTATAAAAGTTTGCCAAACTGGATTACGCAACCGGCAATAACGGACCATGGGAGAAGCAGCAGCCGGCGACGTCAGCGATGACGACGACCCTGGCGGCGGGCACCGTTACAACGACAACGGCAACGTCAGCAAATGTTCCTAATAAGTTGTTGCAAATGTCAAATGTGGAGGCGCAACAGCAGCATCAACAATTGCAACATGAACTACTGCAACAATTGCAGCAACATCATCAGCAACATCAAATGCAACAGCAGCAACAGCAACACCAACAACAACATCAACAACATCAGCATCATTTACATTTGCAGCGTACGTTGCAGTTGCAGCATCAACACTCACATCCGCCACTGCAACATCATGCACATCATCCGCCATTGCAGCATCATATGTCGCTCGGTGGCACGGCTAGTCAGTATCAGTATCAGGCAGCTGCAGCGGGGGCGGCGGGTTCCGTCCAACAGCAACAGCAGCAGCAACAGACGACAAATGCACATCATTGTCAATACTCGACGCCGCAACATCAGCAACAACAACAACAGCAGCAACAACAACATCATCATCATCATCGTTCGCAGGCAGCAACCATTAGACGACGCACTTTGACACATGTGGCACGCTCCTATTCCGCTGGTGCAGCTCGTACAACTACTATGGCCGCGGGCGGCCAGAGTGCCAACAACAACAACAATAACGGCAGTGGTGGAAGCAACAACACTGGCAATACAAACATTGGTGGCAATAACAGGAGCGGCAGCAGCGGCGGCGGCGGCGGCAGTAATAGAACTGGCCACAATAGCATCACCGTCAAGGTGGAGCGCGGCGGGCATTGTCGCTCGCCAATCATGCTCTGCCATAGTCACAGCGATGGCGAATTTCCAATGTACAAAGGTGAGCCACTTATTTATGCTAAAATCCAATTAATGCAAGGCTCACATACGCTGCGCTTAATTAAATTATCCTTGCAACGTGGGGGCGAGCGTGTGTATCGTCTAATGTGTCTCAGCTAATGACATGACATGCCATGAACGAACGACATTGTCTGGCATCAGTTGTGTTTGAGTTTGTATGGTTGCCATAACTTAAGCGTACTTAAGGCTTCAGCTTTGCTGTGCTCTCTAATGTCCTTTAAATGTTCACATCGATTTGGCAAATGTCACTCGCGTCGCGTTCTTGCCCCACTCAACTCAACTCAACTCAACGCAGTGCACCTCAGCCAAAATCATACGCTAATCGATTTCCCCTTCATCGTTACCGTCGTTTGACATCGTCAACATCACTCTTGGTTGCTTTGTTTTTGTTTTTTTTTTTGTTGTAGTTTTTGTTATTTTTTTTTCGTGGTAATTTTTCTTCGACATCTCTTGGCAATGTGGCGCCATTTATCCTTGTGTACACATTGTGCATGTGTTATGTAAAGGAGAATTGCTCCTCTGTGTCCTTTTATCGCTCAAGTCGTTGTTGTTCGAGTGTCGGATTTTTATTCGTCGCCTCAAAATGGCGTTAATATGTCGATTTTGATTTAAATCTTGTTGGCGTGTTAATGATATTTTACTTAGTATGAGGAAGCGGTGAAATATGATGCTCCGAAAATGTGCGATTCTCAGCACGTTCGAATGCTGAGTACTTCATATTTCAACGGTTTCATATAATGATGAGTGAAAAAGTTATTATTGCAGTTATTTGTAAAATTTCGAAACATTTGTTACGTCTTGATTATGATTTATATGAAAACGATGTATTTAATTGGCGCAATCAATCGGTAAATACTTGAACTTTACAGCGTACTGTTTATCGTAGTCTAACGTCAGGCGGTGTGCAGCTTGAAAATGTTTTTTTTTTATTATTAAGACATACGGGTTAATCAAGATACCACTTTATAGCCTTCGTTGCCAATCAAAATGGTGTGAAGATTTTATGAAAAATATTTAAATAATTGTAGCATACTTTTTGTTGTGTTGCTGTTGTTTAAAGACTTTGTATTTTTTTTTTTTTTCTAATTTTATTATTAAGACATACGAGTTAATCAAGATACCACTTTATAGCCTTCGTTTCCAATCAAAATGTTGTGAAGGTTTTATAAAAAATATGTAAATAATTGTAGCATACTTTTTGTAGTGTTGCTATTGCTTAAAGACTGTGCGTTTAATAAACCTTCTATGTTATTATTAAGCACATGCGAGTGTAGGCAACCATTCGTCTGGATGCACTTGTGTGGCTTCTTATTATGCACAAAACAATACTTTGTTTGAAGCGATGTTATTTTGGCACGCTGAACCATTTCGTTGGCCTTTAAACACTTAAACATTTTTTGTAGCCTACTTTTGAGTGCTTGCACAGGAAACATGAATTTCAAAGCCTTGTTATTGCATGTTTTTGTCGACAATTCAAGTTCTTTTTATGTGTTTAAATTTAATTTTTTACGCCACAATGATGACGACGACGACGACGACGACGACGATGATTTTTTTTTTGGTAATATGTTGTATTGTGGCGCCTGGCAGTCTGACCCTGAACCGGCCGTGTGGTTGGTTGGTTGGTTGGTTTGTTGGGCACCTCTGCGACGACATAACGACTTGACTACGTGCGTGCCAAGTTTGCGCGCCGCCACAAGAATAAAAGTGAAGTGCGCAAAGATTATCTTTATTTGCAATGAAATTATATATATAATATAATAGAAGAGCGAAGCGACGATGTGCACAACAGCATAGAAATTTCACTTGAAAAGTCCTTGAACCTAAAGGACTTTCAGCTTCGATTTGGCATGTGGCATTGTGGTTTTTGCTAAGGATACGTTTTTGGCAACCAACTGTGCCGCAGTAGCAGTAGCAGCTGAACAAAAGAAAGAAAGCCAACACAGCTTTGACGTTGACTTTCAATTAATGTTGTAATCATGCTAATAGGGCGTGGCAAAAAGTCTCGGCTTGTGTTGATCTGTCTTTGCTTCGGTCTGTCTGGCGTTCTGTTTTGTTGTTGGCTTGATTATGTCTGTGATAAGACGCACTTGCATAGCGTTTCGCATATTCAATGTTGACATCCTAGGCAAGCAAGTTAGCAGCTAAGCGCCTCGTTGTTATTCTACATTAGCTCGTTCATCGATGTTTATTTTCTTTTTTTTTTGTGTTTCCAATCAACGACAGCATGCAAAGCACTTTAAGGCGATTTATAGAACGCTGTGCGTACTTCTCAAATAAAAGTCTCAATGAGGCAATAATAGGAGTCGTTGTTGTGCTGCAGTGCCTTCAAATCGGCAGTGCTGGTTGTGTAGGCACTTTGAGGCCACTTAGCACTCACAGCATGTTGTCGACAATTGTGCCAAGCTACGGTTTTGAGGCAAATCACCCTATCTATCTGTGTATTCCTTCGCTTTTGTCAGCCTTCTTTGTGCATTGTCAACTTGATTTAGCTTCATTTTATACAATTAACCGACGTCGGCCAACGTTGCGGGAGTCGCCCCCACTAAGCTGTACATGGAATACTTTGAACACTTTGCTTTACGCTATCGATTGCTATATCGATTTATGCTCATTTATGCAAAACTGCGCTCAACCAGCTTTCACTAACCTTCGCTGTGTCGTGTGTATTGACCAACTAAACCAAAGAATTGAAAAAAACTCAAACGTATAATATGTGTTGCCTGCTTTTAGGCATTGTTTGTAAATTGCTTTTAGTTTTTCTTTTGCGTAGCGCTCAAAAACACGTACGAAACGACGCTTGCGACAAAATTGTAATGTACTTTAAAGAAAAATCGATTATACGCCACGTTGCACTTGATTTTATTTGAATAATATTAAAAATAAAAAGTAGCTGCCTAAAGGTATGCTACGCTAAAATAATTTTTCAATTTAACGCAAGAATTGTTAGCAAATGATTGAATTGAATGTGCGGTGTCGATTATTGTTAGTGTAAAATCGCGAACAAAAGGCTTCTTTCCTACTGTGCGCGTTGTGTTCGCTCTTGTCGCTGTCAACGACATTGTTAGTTACATTCAACATTTATTTATGCATGCATGCCGGCGGTATGGCAGTCGGCGGTCGGGCAGACGTGCGGTCGGTCAACGACAACTTCATTCAATGAGCCGTGTCCAAGGCGCGTCACCTTGATTTGTGTTGTTAATAGGCCAAACATTTATCACGTTGCCATTTGATTTTGTTGTTGTTGCTTTTTTTTTGGCATGTTGTGTGCGGGACAACAACAACACTAACAATTATAACATCAACAACATCAGTAACAATAACGAGGACTATAACGGGAATTGGCTACAGTTCATTCTCAAGCCAACAGCAACAACAACATCGAAAATGTTTTGTAAAAGGCATGGCGGCGGTGTGAATCAACGCGGCAGCAGCAAACATACGCAGCGGAAACGGAAATTGTTGTTGTGCATTTTTAAAAAAGGTTTGTTGTTTTTGGCTTTAAAAACAGAATGACTGCTTGACTAACTGCCTGTCCTGGCTTGGCCTGCTCTGCTCTGCTTTTTTTGCCCTGTATTAAGCAATGAATATTTTATTTTATAATGAATAAAGGTCGCCGCCGCAATTATCCTTTCTTGTTTTGTATGTTTTTGTTTTGTACTTTGCTCACTGTTTGTTTGTTTGTATGTGCGTTCGCTCGCTCGCTCGTTTATTTGCGTAGCAATAAAGCTATTTGTTGAAAGTTAAACGAAACAGTGAAAAGAAAGCTACGGCTCAAACGGCATGAGATGAAGCATGAAGATGGAACGTCGTAGGCTGAGACCTAAATAAATTGTTGTGCGTTTAAATAAAACAGCAAATTCACTTTGAGTTTGCTACATGGTTCAATATGCAACAAGAATAAAGTTTTTTGCTACCAACCAAATACTTTTCAACGATATTTTAAGTATATATGTATATATGCCTTGTGATTTTAATCAATATAAATCATAAAAAGATTTGTCACCTCTGTGATTTTGGCCAAAAATCGCTGATTTCCTGTCACAATCACATTGCCACTCATACAATTCACACACACACACACACAAAAGGCTGAATCACTTTTTCACTGTCATAAAAAAGTTAAGAATTTCTTTTGTATGAAACACAGCTTGAAGCCACCATTTTGTTTACACATACTTCGACATACATGTCATATGACATGTATATAACTCAAATGTGACAATTCTTATCCGAATTTACTCAGCCTGATTAGAAAAGCAAGTTCAAGTCAAATACCACGCGCACAAAAAAGAAAAGGACATCCTGCGACTTCCTTTCAATCTGCCAACGACACATTTTCTTGTACAACGAAAAAAAGCGTGAACAAAAAAAAAAACGCAATGCATAAGAAAAGTACTAAGAAAAGTAAAGAAAAGAAAAAAGAAAACGTAATTTTATTTTTATTTACACGCTTTTTAGGCAATTTCTTTTCACTTTATTCATTTTGTTTTCTTTGTTTCTCATTTTGCTCGTTTTGTTCATGTTGTTGTTGTTGTTGTTGCAGGTAAGTCTGACATTGATGGACTACTTGAAAAGCTCAACGTGAGCGAAACTGTTAATGGCGCATCATGAGACATCTTCTTCAACGATGTCCTCTTGGCACGCTTCACCTGACAGCGAGTCGCTTTGTGCTTTTTGCGTCTGCCTGGGCTTAGTACGACTTCGACGAGGACGACGAGGACGAAGACGACGTAATAAGTAAATATATGTAATTATATTTATGCCTGCGTGCGTTGGTGCTCAGTTTGTTTAAGCACTTGTTTCCTGCTTTCCCTTGAATATGTGCGTGAAGCAGCCAGCAACGCGTGGGCGTCGCATTTGTGCTCAGCTGTTTTGTTTACACGACACGTGGGCGGGCGTTCGAAGTCGAAGTCGTCTAAGGCGGCATAGAGGCATGGCATGGCGTCGAGTCAACGGTGACATTAACGAAAATAAAATCCCATGGCATAAATTAGATTTAAATTTATTATGTGTGCGCCATGCCGTTGGCAGAAGTTGCTCTCAGCGTTTCTGTAATAACTAAAACGCAAAAATGTGTTGCATATGCTCAGGCGTTCGCGTACAACATACCGATAGATGATCATAACAAAATATTTGGCGTTACAAGAAACGAATTTGTGTTGCATTAAAATGCAAATGTAAACAACAAAGCATGTACAACACCCCCCCTTCAAAAGGGTTGCTAGAGGCACAAGGGGCAGCATGGTTTGGAGAAGGATTTTTATATATGATTTTTTGACTTTTGCGATATTTATTGTATACGTTTAAGTATATATCGCCTCAAAGTATGCAATGGGCGGTAAAAGGGTGTGTGGTTTGCCCCACACTTTATGCCATATTGGTTGTTGTCGACTTTTAGGCAAATGGCTTTGCAAAGTGCCAAAGTTACTTCAATTAAAAACTGCACGAGAGCAAATCCCACGTCAAATCCAATTAAAAAAGCAACAAAATCATTTCGAAATCAATTTCATTTATTTTCATTTTCATTTGTAGTCGTCAGTGTGAGCGTGTGTGAGCCAGTGGGGCAGTGGGGTGGGGGGTTGGTGTCGTGAATGAAGCCATATTCGATTGAATGTGACAGTTTCAGCGAAAGGCGTTTTAGCGTCTCAACAGGATCGAAGCGCTGTACGGGTAGGCACCGTAGGCGGCGGCAGCGTAGGGCGCAGCATAAGCGGCCGTGCTGTAAGTGTAGGGTGAGGCGTAGTAGGCGCCAGCGGTGTAGGCAGCGGCAGTGTAAGGTGAAGCGGCCACAATGGGCGCGGCAGCCGTGTATGCGACTGGCGCAATGATGCCCGGCTTGGGTGCAGCGGCTGCGATGGCGACGAGTGCGAAGAGACACAAAGCGAACTGTGTAAAGGATGAGGAAGAGAATTTCGTAGAAAACTGTTTGAATGGTCAAAAATTTGCCATCATTAGGAAACTTACGAATTTGAACATTTTGTTGTTGGTTGGTTGGTTGATTGTTTGACTGCGTGTGTAGCAAAGCTCGAAGTGTTTGATGATGTACGGCGCTTCATGAGTTTATATACCAATTTGAATGGCGCACTGCGTGCCATAATAATGTTGACAGCAATAGCAACAGCAAAAGTTGCCCATGGCACGTCTTTGGGCGCTGGTTTGTCCGGTCGGTCGGTCGGTTGGCCGGCTGGTCGGTTGGTCGGCCGCACATGCCTTGCATATTAATTAGCACGCTCACTTGATAACTTTGAGGGTCATGTCATGCTACGACGTTCATTACACTCGTCGATGCCATGACATTCCAATTCACGATTCTCTAATCTTGGCTTCTGCTCTGATTGGTCGCCAAATGAATTCGGAAGTGATAAAAAACGTGATCTTTTGACCTTACGCACACACACAAAGGCAAATGAAATCTGCCAACGCAATGCGTGAAGAAAGTTCATTGGACGTGGTGTTGAGCTATCGAAGTCTAGCATTCAGCAACTCTTTTTAACAAAGGCCAAGTAATTACAGAGAAACCAATTCTTTTGGTGCATTGGCCGCATGGATTTATTGTTGTCCTTTGTGTTGCTCAATGTACGAGTTTATTGTCCCATTGAATGTGTAATTGTAGTTGTGTAGTTATGGGCGTGGTTACATGTGGGCGCAACTTTCGTAGTTGCATGCTTTTGTCGTTTTTATGCAATTTATTATAGCTTGTTTGTTACGCTGCACACTCGTCTGCAGTCTTGAAACAGAGCTAAAGATATTTTGGGTTCATAACTTGAAATCATCTTGTCAAGTGAAATAAGCGCATTTGCATATTTAATTTGAAATAAATTTAGTTGCCAGTGCTGTCATTGTCATAGTAAAACAAAAGTAAATTTAGAACATAAGCCACGTGGGAGTTAGCCGTGTCGGACATAATGCTCAGAACACGCAATTCGAAAGCGTTTACCTGTTCTTGTTTAGTTTGAAAAGTTAAGCAAAGAAAGTGTCTCCAGACACGCAAAGTGTATCTCAAGTTGTGTAAGTTTCGTGCATTCGTTGTCTATCTTTATTTGTCTTGTTTTCATTTTGTTCTACAAACACCTAAAATTGTCATTAACTTGTAAAGTTTTGTTGGCGTCTTTTTAAAATTATACAGTTTTATAGCCGTAGCACATGCTTGACAAGCTAGTATAATGCTTATAAAACTGTAAAAATTAATACATTAACATATGTTAGTTAACATATTATGCATGATTAACATACATATTTACATTAACACAACATTGCAACTGGTATTTTTAAGTCAATTTCGTGTTGGCATTTCTTATTTACATTTTCTTCACACACTATCTTAAGTGTATTAAGATTTAACTAAACATAAGTCTCTTCAATGTAAAGACTTAAAATACTCAACGTTTCGTTAACCCTTGGTTGCATAGAATTTTTATCAAAGAATTCAAACTGTCGACAGGTAGTGGGTAAGTTGAGTGCTGCCACTTTTGATGCACAAATGAGTACTTTTTCTTGTGGTGTTAAATGATATTAACTTTGAGCCGCAGAAATACAACAGAAGAATGCAAAAAAAAATAGGATTTGAAAAGAACAGATTTTATGTAAGCGCTGATATATTTCATCCAAGCACAGCTTAAAAAAAGATAGGAAAGCGAGGAAAAACTAAAGTGGCAGCACGGCGATAGGAATGTTTGAAAATGGATAGCATTTTGGTTGGTAGCCGGCATTTCTTCTACCAAACATGTTGCGGTGAACATCAAACATGTCCTATGGAAACGAACGAGAAAGGGACCACGACAACAACATCAGCTGCGCCAGCAAGACGGCGCCTGTTAAAACGTTTAAAATCTAAAAAAAGTTTAAACTGTAGCTAAAAATAGCACCGCACAAGCACTTAAGGAATTTTTTATGAATTGCACTGTTAAAGGGCACACCTAGTGTGAAACTTTAAATTATAGTGTCATTTATACCTTTAAAATGACACTATAATTTAACATGCGTATCACAAGTACTTTTCGAGTTACAAAGTTCTAAGATTAATAGTGTAAGGAGTAACTCAAACTTTAAACGCGTTTTTCTCGAAACTACATTTTTCGAATCCATTATAAACCATCCAAATCGCTTGAGTTTTACGATCCTATGAAAAATTTAATGTTGACACACACAAATAATCAGATATTTAAGCGAAATATTTTTAATTCCCAAAAATTTTTTTACATAAAAATATTCCGTTTGAAAATGACTATTTGTTTTTATAATCGCATGAGATAAAAAACGGTTCACTTAAAATTCGACTGAATTCCAGATTTTCCTGTATTAAACATACCGCTTATGTTTCATGTAAATGTTTGATACAAACGACAAGTCAAAATTATTGTTTTATTCCATTTCTTCCGACTTGGAAATTCTCTATTTAATATTATATGCTCTTAAGTTCGAAGTATGTTAGTGCACACTTAGACCAATACTTAAATTTTCAGCAGTTCACTGTTTTTGAT
>JBAMBP010002138.1:0-32786 GCA_037044515.1 Phortica magna | reverse complement strand
TATGCAAAAATAAATAAATAAATAATATAAAATGATTATTTTTTGTCAGAATTCCGAATTCTTGTGAAAGCAAATAATTCTCAAATGAAATTATCTAAAAAGCGCCAACACATGTTGTCGAATCGCATCGAAATGCAACGAACCGAACTGAAGCAATGCCGCTACCCCGCCCCGTCCCACCACGCCGCGCCAGCAAGTGCTGTCAGCGTCGACGTCGACGTTGTCTGTCGTCATTTAATGCAATTTCCGTGCAACATTTTCTATGCAATTAATTAAATTTTTATGCTTACATGAAAATGTTCTTGGCGTATTATTCAAAAAAGCAACAACTGAGCGTGTGACTGAGTGGAAGAGAGACAGTGTGTGTGCGAGTGAGAGCAAAGACATGCAAAAAATAAATCAGTGCATTTTAATTGAGCAAATTTTGCGATTTGAATCTTTTTGGCTTTGCCGCCGTTGCGATTTTTGGCGCTGAAGTTCGGCCAATTTGTGATTTATTCACACGAAAAACAACAACAACAACAGCAACAAAATTATTGGCAAATTATTTTCGAAAAGTTGAGTTTTGCGCAATTAAACGTTTTTCTTTCCGTCGTTTATTTTGCGCTTTGAACAAAAATTCAAATCATTTTAAAAGAACATAAAACAAAAAATTACATAAAAATTTCAAAACAAATGCAATTAATTAATTGACTTTTAAGCATTTTGTAAATGTTTGTTGGCAATAATTTGTTTTTCTTCTTTTTCCCCTTTTTTTTTATTTATATTTGCAGAAATTAAGCAAAAATAATAAAAAATAATTGCAATAATAATGCAAATATTTTTTTTGTTAATTAAGTTAATTATATGAATGAAAACACTTTGAGTTGAATTTAAAAAAATATAAAAGTATATGAAAATCATTTTTGAATTATGTTGTTTTTAATTTTAATATTTTATTATTGCTGTTGTTGTTTTGGCATTTAATTTACTGGTAATTCCACTCAAAACGCACACTCACATTCTCCCACACAAACTCACACACAGACACACACTCACACACACACTCACACACACACGTTGGCCTTCGCTTGCATGTCATGCTCAATTGACGTCTTTTGCCCCTCTTGTCCCCGCTTTTATTGCTTGCATATTTTATAAGTAATAATTAACAAGAGCACAACAAATACAACAACAACAACGCAAATTGGCTAAAAGGCTGTCAAGTCACACGAGTGTTGTTTGAAGAGTTCAACGTATGCATGATTTTTCAAACCCCCCATTGGCAAAAACGTCAATTAAATGTTTAAAATTATCTATTCATCACGATTCGGCCTATGTTACACGCTAAAACATGGACACATGCGATTTCCTAAGTGAGCCAACGAAAAAAGCGTAAGATTTCGTTTTAAACAACATTGTTAACACACAAATGTATTAAATTATCCTAATTCTTTTTTTATATATTTTCAAGAACTTATTTTGAATAATGTTATGGCATATGTGCTACAAGGCTATATGAATACATACGTCAGTTTAATTTTAAACTTGGTCATAGTGTGAATTTTATTGCGAATGAAAATCGTGTGTTTTATGTCTTCTTTTCAATTTTCATTTAGACTCGTTAGCTAAATTGAAGTTAAATTTTCGCAACTGTTTGTTTTACTCTTAATGCAAGTTGGATTAACGCTTAATTGCTTCAGCACGTCTAGAATGTCTTTTATGCGACGCTGCGTTACAACTACAAAGCACTCACTTCAAGATAAAAGATTCTTTGTTTAATTGTTTTTCTTTTTTTCATGTGTTTTTCAGCAATTTGAAGGAACATTAACACTTTGAAGTGAGCCAAGTCTGCAAACAGTAAAACAGCGACAAATTGTCAACAACAATTTTCAGCAGAATAAAAATAAGAACAAAAATAAGCAACGAGAAAACAGTTAAGAAAACAGACAAGTTAAGACTCTTAAACAAAGATAGACAAGCGAACAAATTGATCGAAGATAAACGAAGAGCACCAAAACAACAACAACAACACGAAGACCAACTGCAACAATAACAACAACACCAACAAAACAAGTGAGTAACATGATTTTTATTTGTATTGTATTTCCTTAAATATTTTAAATTGCAAATTTTTTTTAAAGAAATCAACTCTGAATTAGCATGAAAAAACAACAATAACAACAACAACAGCAAAAAGTCCTCAAAGTCGCTAACCATTTTGAGCAGTCGACTGGCAAAGCAAATGTTCTTGTATCGTGCTTTTCTCTCCCTAACTAGAAATCATAAATTCTTAGCATTTATTGTCGTTGTCGTTGTTGTTGTTGTTGTTGTTGTCACTGTTGGGTGTTGGCGCCAGGGGAGGCGTGATTGTTTGGGGACGCACGTGCGGTCAACAAATTACCGGAAAGTACGGAAGTGCGACCAACACGCTGTCAGCGTAAATGACACAGCACAGCATGTATTCAACCACAGGCCAGCAGCTCCACTCGCCCCCCCACCCTGGCCCTGCGCCACGCTTATTTGGTATGCTTGCAAGCAAGTGCAACTCAACCATATTGTTGTTCTTGTTCTTGTTGGCTGTTGGCTGTTGTGCGAGCTACCAAGCTCAACTCGAAGATAAATTATTTGAAAAAGTCAAGGAGAAAGTTCTTTTCACACACACACACACACACACAGAGGGAGAGGGAAAATCGTCGAAAGTTTTTGTCACATTTCCGCCAAAAAATACACGCCACCAATTCAGAGTACCGCACAAACGCCCCTTTTGCGTTGAAACATTTGTCGAACACTTTTTGTCTGTTCAATGGCATAGAACGCTGCGAGCGCCATCTGACGGCAATGCAAAGTTTGCTTGCATTTCCGTTCGGACAACTTTTTAGTTTTGTTTTCCAACATTTTTACAGCAACTTGTTTAGAGATATATGTACGTATACATATATATATATGTATATGTGTATTTATAAGACCCACGCTCACGCTTAAGCAGTGCGCTGCTGAGTCACCTGAGTTACATATTAGTTAAACTTTCTTACAAAGTTTTTAAGCCAATCTCTCTCCCACTCTCCCACTCTCTCAGTCCCTGTCCCTTTGCAAGCAACAAATCTGCAGTGTATTGAAACTTTCTTTGATTTTCTGTGCATTAATGTAATGGTTTTTTTGTGTCTGCATAAAATAGTAAAGCGAAATGATTACCTCCGCTAGATGTCGCTGCCGGCGTTAGTGTGCAAACCGGAAACAGTTGCGCCTGCAAATATTGCACGCGTCCACCGCCGAAACCGAAACCGCTGATATCCATCGAGCAATTAACCTCACCAATGCCAAGCAACAAAACTCAAATCTCTCAGGTCCTTTTCACACGTCTGCTTTCTTTTTGTATGCTATGACGCCATTTTTTGCTTTTTCTTTGTGCTTTGTGCTTGTTTAGTTGAATTTATATTTTTTTTTTGAGCACTTTTTTTTTGGTATTTCTCAGCTGTCAATTGCGGCAAAGTTTCGCTTTCGAAGTCAGCCGCCAAACTGCAGACATTTTGTACGTTGTTGTCACCTGAAGTAAACTTCATTTGAGTTGTGTCAATTGATTTACAATTCCCCCTCCCCCGGTTCGCCCACACTTGCCAACTGTCAACCGTCTTTGTTACTGTGCTGTTAGTAGTTTACTAAGGCTTGACTAATGTAACGTAAGTTGTTTTACATTTGCTTATGTAAATTGTTGTTTTTTTGCATTTCTTTTCGATTATCATCACGCCATGCTTATAATAATAACAGCAATTTGATTGGCTTTCTTTGTAAATTGCCTCTTTTCGCCCGCTCATCCTCACAACCCTCACAAGCCACCCAAGCCACCCAAACTACCCAACTACTCTTTGCTAACAGGTCGCAACCAAGAACTACTTTGGTTTTCAGCTTTTTTTTTCTTCTTTTTCTTTGCTTTTCTTTTGGTTGTTGTTGTTTCTGGTTAAAGTTCTTGTCTGCAACTTGTGTAATCCCAATGAGTCTTAGCAATGACAGTGAATGTGCTTTGCCGTCCCTGTCGCCCCCGCCTGCCTTCTGCACCACTGCCGCTACAGTCGTTCTGACCTTAAGTTTTTGCAATTCGTCATTTCATGTCGATTTACTTTGCGCTTTTGTCTTTGGCTTCAATGCCTTCCTGTTGAAGGTTCGTCTAGTCGTCTTTGCCGTGCAGCCATGTCTCACTTCCGGTTCCGGCTTTTTTTTAACTTGATTGACTGTATGAATTTTGCTCGCTTTGACTTGTCATGTTACATGTCAGCAAAGTAAGTTTTCAATGAAGAAACATATTCCAATAGAATTTCAATGCAAAGCTTCTTCTTTGCTGACCGGCAAAAAACACACGGGTAACACACAAAAAAACACACACACACATGTAATAAAACCACATGCAATGCAATAAAATAAAAAATTTTAATTGCTTTCAGCGCACATTTTTCTATATTTGTTTTTTTACAATAATTTGATTATTTTTATTTTTCATTAAAAAAAAAACAACCTCAAAAAAAAAACCGTTACAGTCGCGTTTGTTATTTCCAACTGCTTGGTTTGCTCAAACGCTCTTCTATGCCACTTCAAATGGCAAAGTAAATCAAACAAAACTAAATGCGAATAACAACGAAAATTACAAAAAAAAACAAAAAAATCTAACGTTAAAAAGAGACAGAGCGAGAGTGGGGTGAACATGCCGTTATCCTTAAACAAAATCCTTGGATACGCCATGGTGAAGGCAAAAATTCAACAACGTGCTCCACAGGCAGCAATCACAACAACAACGTCAATGAGCGCGGCACCGTCACCGCCAACAACAACAACAACAAAAATATTATAATAGTAATCAGCGAAAGAAAAAACACAAACAAAATTCCAAACAACAAATTCCAAAACTATTGTAACACAGGGCAGCGCAGCGAAGTGAAGTGGAACAACGGTAGAAGGAACGAAAGAAATGAAGAAGAGCCGCTCTCGCGTCACACTCATTGATTGCCTTGTTTTGTTGCGGCCGGCGAGAGGACGTTTTGCACGTACATAAATATATATGCGCGGCAGGCAGAGAAAGAGCGAGACAGTCAAACAGACAGGCAGACAGACAGAGGAAGACAGCAATGAAATTAGAAAATGCCACGACGGCAATCGAAATGAAATGAAATGAAAGCAGCAATGATGATGACTCGTTCATGTTAAATACTTCATGTTCCATTCAATTGCTCTTCAAACATTTGCTTTTGTTGCGTTTTCTGTATGCAAGTCTAACCGTGGCTGTGTGTGCGTGTGAGCGTGTGTGTGTGCACGCATTTTGTTACCAAGTGCGTTTTAGGCAACTTATTTTTGTTTTGAAACTGCGCTCAACTTTAATTTGTGTTCATTAAATTATACAAATACAAATGTTAATTCTGACAAATATAAGGTTGTTTTTTGTTATGTGTTCGAGCATTATTAAATGTTCAGCTGTTTGTGGGTGTAATCATTTATCAAGTGCTTGGTTTCATATTCAAATGTTTGCACATGAATTTCAAAATTCAAATGTTGCAACTCATTTATCATAATACAAATGAAATGATGTCAACGTGTTGCAATTCGCGTTTACAGATTAATATTTGTTTGTGGAAAGCGCGTTGGTGCAAATACATGAAATCCCGAAATATATTAATTGTAGCAAAAATTTGCACGTAAAATGTTTTTGAAAATATTTGTATTTTTCGGTTTACAGTGAAAGCTGTCATGTAGTACACTCTAAAAAGCCAAAACTACAAATAATGCTTGAGGAGCTTTTTTTATATTTCGGGATATTTTTTTTTTTTTTGTATTTTTGGAAAAAATATTAAAATACACAAATAAATACCGTATTATAAATTTAGTTTCTTATATTTGCAAGAAAAATAGTCTCTGACTTATGAAAATTTTAGCCAACAAACCAAAAGAGTTTTTTTCTTTCTTTTCTTGAAATTTGTAACCTCTTTTCTTTTGGTGAGACTGAGATTTTGCTTAAAATTTGCAAAAAATACAGCAGAAAATGAGTGTACTGAAAAGTTGACATATTTATTTTCAATGCCGTTTCATCAACTTTGGAAGATTTGCTGAGATTTTGTTGTTTTTTTTTAAATAAATCCACTTTTCTTACGAAATACTCAAGCACCGAAAATTTTCCACCTTCACAACCAAAACCAAAACCAACAACAACGACAAGAAAATTGAGCATAATTAATAATGAAATGTATTTGTCGAAATGATAAAGCGAAATTTAGTCTTGTGTTGACACCTGTTCGCTGAAATCTCAATTGCGGGCCAAAAATACACAAATAGACATGTAAAGAAATAAATAAAGAAACATGCGAGCAATTAATTTGACGACTAAAACCAACAAACCAAAATAAATATAATGAAATCAAAAATAATAAATAAATGTTCAGCAAGAATCGTTGAAAGATGTATTCAAATAATTGCTAACAAAAATATTACGTATACGCCAACATGAACAATTTCATTCGCTTGTTTTTAAGTGATTGACGGATTGTCGGATTGACGGTCAAACAGATTAGTTAAGCAATAACAAATTACTTACCGCTTGGATAATCGCTGAGCACCAACGAACATTCCATGGCAATGCAACGTAAATTCTCCGCACTGGCGCTCATATTGTCAACAACGGCAATGCTGTCGTCATCACCATTATCAACAGCAGCAGCAGCAGCAATAGAAGGAGGTGTCACGTTTGTGCCACGCATGACATCAACAACATTCGCAGCGGTGGCAACATGGCAGCCATTGTGCAGAAGCGCCATGTCTGCTGCGGCGCTAGTAAAACTGCCTTTCATCAACTTGTTGTCTGTTAGGGAAAGACTTCTGGCATTGTGTGTCTGGCGACTGTGGCTGCCACGTGTGACAACGGCCAGAAAGTCCTCAGCGCGTGCATCGTACTCGAACATGACTAACAACAACGTTTGTTAATAGAGAGGATGATGGTGATGGTGATGGTGATGTTGATGATGACAGTCGCACTCGAAGGAGTTGCGGAACGACACGCTATGCTTTATAATGCGCCACTAACCCCGATTTACCGCAATAATGCAACAAAGTTTCTTATCTGTTGTTGTTATTGTTGTTGTTGTCTTTGGTTTTCGGTTTATTGCATTTTGTTTCACATTTGTCGTTGTTGTATTATTATTGTTGTTGTTGCTTTGCCACTGCCGTAGCATGATTTGTTGTTATTTTTTTATTCTTTCTGTTTATATATATTATTTTTTAACTTTTGTATTTTAATGCTTTAAGTTTTAAGAGAAGCGCAATGCGGGTTTTTTTTTTCTATAGACTTGAACACTCAAACACACAAAAGCAAAACGGTTCTGTCTGTCCTTCTGTCTGTCCCTCTTTCTGTCCTTCTGTCTTATAAAAATCGCTCAACACTTTCACAAACTTAAATGTGCAATTTTTTGTTGATTTTTTTGCTTTTTATTTCTTTTTATTTCATTTTCGTCACAAAATCTTTTACGTCGCTAATTATTAATAGCAATTTAAAAGAAAAGTCATCATTTTTATGTCACAAAAGAAAAAAAAATGACGATTGGCGACGTTTGCCATAATCAAAGTGCGACGGCTGAGAGACTGAAGTTTTAGCAACGTTGGCGAAATCGCAAAACCGCCGCTGTCAAGTTGTTGCTGCTGCTGCTGCTGCCATCATTGTCGTCGTTGTTGTTGCTGTTGTTGTTGTTTTCGTTGTTGCTATTTTTGTTGTGCTGTGTTTTTGTAAGCAAACTTTAGGCCTATGAATGGCAAACATGATACCAAACAACAAGTCTGTCAGTCAGTCAGTTAGACCGTCAGACGTTCATGGCAAGCCAACATTCAAACATGCTTTCATATATTCGTATGTCCTTACGTCCGACCATCATTTACTAACTCACTGACTCACTCACTCACTCACTCATTTATTCACTCACTCACTCAGTCAGTCACTCAGTCAGTCAGTCACTAAGTCAGAAAGACACACGCCCGCCTGCGTGTCAAACAGTCTGCTATAATAATTTACATACAACAACAACAAACCAAACCAAAACTAAACTCGCTCGCTCGCTCCTTTTCGCCTTTGGCCAAGAAGAGCATAGCAACATTAGCGCGCACTCGTTCTGTCAACAACATTTGCGAGCGCAGAAAGCCAAACGAGGCGTCTCAGCATTATCAACGGCATTTTTATAAATCGTTGACGACTTTACTTCTCCTCTCCTCTCGTCTTGTCGCGTCTTGTCGCGTCCCGTCCCGTCTCTTGCTCACTTCTCTCTTTCGCTTATTTGTTCTTCGGCTCGGCTCAAACGTCGTGCTGTCTGTCATTTGTAATTTAAAGTTTTTTTTCCTGCCAAAATTGCGCCGAAGTTGTTGGGTTTTTTGTCTTATTAGGCGGGGTGGGAGGAGGCGGTTGTGTGAAGTGTGTTGCGCCTTCGACTTCGACTCGTGCCGTTGCTCAGCTCTAATTGTTGTTCTTGTTGTTGTTCTTGTTGTTGTTGTTGTTGTTGTGCGTCAAATTGTGCTGCGCTGCGCTGTTGCTATGCGCCAACGTTGCATACGCCGTGCCATCTCGCTCGCACATTTACTCAGTCACATTAAAAAAAAATCGTTGCCTACTTTACGGCGCGCATTAAATTCGCCTAACGTTGGCACCATTTTTCGCTTCCCTCAAACCAAAAGAAAACAAAACAGAATATGAAGAAGCAGAAGCAGAACCAGAAGAAGAAACAAATTTGACATAATTCTTTGTATTAACTTCGTGTTGTTGGCTCCTTTGGCTTTGTTTACAGAAAATGTTACTTCATATTATTTTTTACTATTATTATTTATTATTATTATTGTTTATTGTTTTTTATTTGATTGTTAGTTTTACGTTGTGTGTGTGTGTGTGTGTGTCGCGCGTTTATTTTCGTCAATGATTGCGAGGTCCCCTGCGCATAACATAGCATATCATGTGCCAAACCGCGTTTTGTTTATTTATTGCTTTTGTGCATTTTTTTACTGTCAATATCCTTAGCATTTCCTTATGAGTCTGTGCCTTTGTATGAGTGTGTGTGAGTGTATTTATTGCGCGCCTAAAAATAGATTTGCCAATTTGTGCACGCCTATTTATTATTTATTCTTGTTG
Organism: Phortica magna; assembly: GCA_037044515.1. Taxonomy (NCBI): domain Eukaryota; kingdom Metazoa; phylum Arthropoda; class Insecta; order Diptera; family Drosophilidae; genus Phortica; species Phortica magna. The sequence continues at coordinate 23,668 of JBAMBP010002138.1, read as the reverse complement.
TTGTTTTTTCTTCTTACCAAATTTGCATTGCACCAAAAATTAGCGCAATTTATTCCAACGAAAAAGGCTCTCCCCTTCATTGCCTTTGAGACTTTTTCAGTGGTGTTGTTATTGTTGTTGCTGTTGTTGTTATTTTTCATGTTTTCAATTGACGTAAATCAGGCATGAGATGAACTTTTGTTATCGTGCTAAAGAACATTCGTTATTTTTGCCTACGGTTTTGATTGCCGTTGAAAAATCTGCACAAACCCTCACCTCACTCTCTCTCTCTCGCTCTTTCGCTCCTTCGCTCTCCTTCGCTCGCTATTGTCTGTTTGTGTTTGCGCAAATTTGTCATACAAATGGAAACCGCCATGGGTCTTTGTGGTACCAAGGCGAAACTAATTTATGGCGTTTTATTGTCTGTTACTTGTAATACGAATGTATTATACATCATTGGCAATCAAATGCCGTCTTGAAGGTAAACGGCAGAAATTCTTGAGAAATAACAAGTTAAACGCTCATTTCGCTAATTTCACTAAAGACATTCAACACACACACCCACACAAATTAATAGAAATACAAATCGGTATGGCACACTTGTCACAGCAATAAATTATTAATAGCAACTAAAATAGATGTTGTTATATAAATTAAAGTGAAGGCACGGAAGCAAAATTTCTATTGAGGTCAAAACAAATAATGAAGTCACATGAATTGTTCTTACATTAAAATCGTTAATAACTTTTCACGTAAATATTTTTAAATAATACTAAAATCGCACATAAAGAAGAACTTTCGAAACGCATTTGTAGATTTTTCGTATTTTACATAAAATATATAAAGTACGCCTAAGTGACAAAAGAGCATACGATACATGCATTAGTCCAGCACGTAAATACAGCAACCAAGCGTTAATGCTGAAGTAACGAAAGTTGCTTGCACAATCATGTCACATACATACATAAGTGAACATTTTTACTTACCTTCTTTTTGCATAACTTCTCTCTTCTCCCACACTTTTCGCTCATCCTTAGACTGATTCATTTCGATTTTTTCTTGACGTTTGCACAAGCATAAATATCATCATATACATACACATGTATATGTATATGTGCATGTACTTATTTATTAAGTATTACAAGACTTTTTATAGGACACCAAAAAAAAGATTTTACGCTTAGAATTTGCCAAACTTCAACATTTATATGAGCGCGTAAACGAACCGAACCGAACACTTGACCGTTAAATAGAACCTCTTGTTATGGTTATAGTTGCTGTTGTTGTTATTTTCGAATACGAACAATTTTACATACACGCGCAAATATCACGAAAAACAATACATTTACGGATTTACTCGAAACAAAAAAACAAAATTTAATTCTAAGAGTGGAGTTTTTTTTGTGTGCGAGCAATGAAAAACAAAAACAAAATATTTAATAAAATACAAGTTTTTTTTCTTTTTTGAATACGAAATATGCTCTGTGACGTGTATTAAAATGTTACTGTATATTTTCTAGTTTATTTTTTGTTGGTTGTTTTTTAATATTTTTTTCTGACCACAAAATTTTCCAGTAATTTTTGTTTTTTTTTCACGTAAATTAAACTAAGTGTAAGTGAACAATCTGAGAAATAACTTGAGTCTGACAAACGTTTCGTTGAGCAGTCGATTTGTTTGACAAAAAAACAAAAACATATGTCGTATGTAATGTCAATGCGTTTGCCATTGCAAACTCTCGCTGTCTCGCTGTCTCGCTCGCACACCAACTATTTGCCAACTCATGCTTCGCATTGCATTTATATGATACGAAGTCATAAGCGTCGACTTGGTCTATGATTGGCTGTTTGGCTATTTTTTTGTTTTGTTTTTCTCACCAACCCGGAAAACATGGCGCTAAGATAGGGAATAATCAACATCAACTAAGGAGTGGGGGCGGTTTAAAAAGTACATAGTTTAAAATAGTTTTGTGCCAATGCATGCGGGTGTCAATCAATAGTTTTTGTTGTTCTATAGTTATTTTTGTACAACACTCACAGCCGCCTGGACAGATAAAGGCAAACAAATACCAAAAAAAGGTGCACTTTCAGCATTTGTTAGATTTTCTTCCCTCATATGCACGTGCATTTACATTTGTGTGTTGATAACTCATAATAAAGTTCAATAAATTCTTTCTTGCACCTCAAAACACGCATTCACATGCCGATACATGTGCCACAACTCCTGTTACATATATATAACAGGAGTTATGGCATGTCAGACAGACGTCAGAGCTTTGAGCGGCGGCAAAACATAAACAAAATACATAAAAACGAAAACACGAAAGAACTTACGAAATCGGCTTGGCTAAAGTTAACATGCGCTACAATAACGTGCATACATCCTTTGTTACATGCAACCCCACATTACATAAAACAATTAAACGTTTACAACACAATGCATATGACGGATGTGTTGTGCAAGCGCTATGTGACATGGAAGAATGTAATCATAAGCACGATCGGTCCGATTGCATGCTGAAGTGTTAAGATTCTGTTAACCTTGTGACTTTTATGTAATGAGCATGATTAAGATTATGTTAATTGACATAACAACTAACTCGCATGTTCTTGCAAAGCAACTGCAATGAATTTCGAAACATATGTTAGTGTCATGCAAAATATTACAAACTTCATGGAAAAATAAAACAACTTTGGCTGTATGCAAAGCTGTATGCAATCTTCTAGTGAAGCGCATAAAGAATTAGTATTTAAATAATACGAACAAAATACCTGTATGTGTGCTATATATGTACATATACGAATAAAGCGCACTACTCATACGTCGTGTTATCTTTTGGCAAAAGACGAAACAAAGTGTAGCACCGCGCTAACAATACTTTTGCATAAGCTGCAGTCAAACACATACACACACACACACACACACACACACACACAAACACTCGATGGCATATATTACTGCTACAAGCCATGCTCAATCAACGTGACTTCAACCGGCTGCCGATAAGAATCTCAGTTGGCGGCGCGCTTGAATTTCGTGTTGAGCTTGGCATGTGCTTTGAACTCTATTCCCGACGCGCTCGAGTGCATGCCCTTCCATGCATGCGTCTGTCCGTCCGTCTGGCTGGCTGTCAATAACATTGCTGCCACTGCGCTGTGCGTCCGATGCGTGCACGTTCGTGTTGCACGCAAACTTTTTGGCTACAAAGAAGCGCAGTCGAAATTTTTAACATATTTTTCAATATTAATTTATTTCTTCCTGAATTTTTTTTTTTTTTTCCAGCTAGTTCGACAACATACGCAAATACTTGTTTGCTTTGATTTTTTTTGTTTCAGAACTATTTTATTAGCCATGACTGTAGGCGAAGGGTGAAGGTGAGCGTTCGTTGCGTTAATAGCGTCATTGGAATTTGAAGCGACTGCGTACAAATTTTTGGCCCCGCCAACACTTCTTTGACGTTGATTATGTCTAACATACGCCAAATTAATTTGCGCTCTCAAGCCATGTGTGTATGTGATGTGTCATGAACATTGATTTATTTCAAATGAATTTTTCGATATGAATTTTTGATATTTGCGTCAAATTGAAAATTCGCAAAACATAATTTAATGCATTTCGTCAATCAAATTGGATTTGTGTATTTTAACAGTTACAAACATGATTTCATTGACGCATTTGTCGTTTTTTTTTGGATCGTTGCTTCAGCCGCTCCGTATTTCACGCTTATTGCAATTTAGAGAAGAACACTTAAGAGAAATTACCACGCATATGGATATGTATGTACATATATACACACATGCTCTCTCTCACTCTCTCCCTATTACAATTTGGCTGCATTTGACTTTGTTTGATCAATAAGGGCTTTGTGCTTTTAGATATCCCAAGCGTTGCATGGCAAATCCATAACAACAACATCGACGACAGCATAACAATCAGTGAGACAGGCCGACATACAGACAAATAAAGATGGTAACAAAGGACCTTTGATATGCCTTCTATTACAGTCTAAACAGTCTAGACTGGTGCTGCTGTTGCTCCTGTCCGTCTGTCTGTCCTTGCATAAAATAGGCGCCTGTCGTCATTGCATTTAATTAGTGTCATTTTGAAATGTATGTATTGTATTTTTTTGTTATTTTCTGTGAATTACAGTCATTGAACTCGTCTGCCTATAAACGCAAAACTGACAATAATTTTGTCGCCTTGTCATCATCATTATCATCGTTACTAAGTGAAGAAAACTAAGCAACAACAAAGTAAACGTGTAATTTAAAATGGGCCGTAAAATCACCGTTGCCGTTTCGACACTAAACCAGTGGGCACTCGATTATGAGGGGAATCTGGCGCGTATATTACAATCAATATTGGAGGCAAAGGACATGGGCGCCACATACCGCACGGGACCTGAACTGGAAGTGTGGTAAGTGAGAAGATGAAAAACAAAGAAAGATTTAAAAAAAAATTACATTATATAAGCACATGTTACACAAGGCGACATATAACATGCGTCAGTTAAGCTTCTTTTTTTTTTTAAATCAAATGAATTTCTTGACTGACGTATGTGTTTGTGTAGCGACATGTTACATAGGAGTATATTAATTATATTTTGTTCTGCTTTACGTACGCAGTGGCTACAGTTGCGAAGATCATTTTCGTGAGCCCGACACATATCTGCACTCGTGGGAGGTGCTGTTGGAGATCATGTTATCGCCCATTTGGTGAGTAGCACACACACACACAGGACACACAGAGTTTGATTATTGTAACATTTAACATAATGCATTGTAGTGAAAATATGCTCGTGGACGTTGGCATGCCAGTGATGCACCGCAATGTGGCTTACAATTGTCGTGTGGCCTTCTACAATCGTCAAATATTACTCATCCGACCTAAAATGGCAATGTGCGACGATGATAATTACCGTGAGTCACGTTGGTTCACCGCCTGGACCAAGGTAAGCATGTGACATGAAGATTCTTTTTTGTTTTATCACAGACACATTTGTCCGACATTTTGCAGTCACTGTACACAGAAGACTTTTTTCTGCCGCGCATGATTGCACAACATACCGGCCAGGACACGGTGCCATTCGGCGATGCCGTCATTGCGACAAAAGACACATGCATCGGCTATGAAATCTGCGAGGAACTTTGGAATGTGCGCAGCAAACACATTGAGATGTCATTGTCCGGCGTTGAGATCATCGTGAACAGCTCCGGCAGTTACATGGAATTGCGCAAATCGCACATTACCACGGATTTGATACGGAATGCAAGCTTCAAGGCCGGCGGCGCATATTTGTTTAGCAATTTGCGCGGCTGTGATGGTCAACGTGTCTACTTCAATGGCTGTTCGGCTATTGCCCTTAACGGTGAGATTATTGCGCGTGGCAAGCAATTTGCGCTCCAAGACGTTGAAGTGACGCTGGCGACCATCGATTTGGAAGAGATACGCGCCTATCGTGTGGCACGGCGTTCGCGTTGCACAATCGCCGCTTCGGCACCAACATATCCGCGCATTCTGTGCGACTTTGAGATGTCAACGCATAGTGATATCTTTAAGACCTCAACAACGCCGTTGCAATGGATCTATCATTCGCCCGAGGAGGAAATCGCGATGGGTCCGGCCTGTTGGCTTTGGGACTATTTGCGTCGTTCCGGTCAGGGTGGTTTCTTTTTGCCGCTCAGCGGTGGCGTCGACTCGAGCAGCTCAGCGACCATTGTGCACTCGATGTGCCGCCTGATTGTCAACGCGGTGCAGAATGGCGATGCACAGGTCTTGCACGACATACGCACAATACTCGCCGACTCCGATTATACGCCCGATAATCCGGCCGCCCTGTGCAATCGTTTGCTTGTGACATGTTACATGGGCAGCGTGAATTCAAGCAAGGAGACGCGTCGGCGTGCTTCCCAGCTGGCCAATCAATTGGGCAGCTACCATATCGAAATCAACATAAACACTGCCGTCAACGCCTTGTTGGCCATCTTCAACACCGTTACCGGTCTGACGCCGCGCTTTCGCACACAAGGCGGCTGTGCACGTCAGAATCTCGCCTTGCAGAACATACAATCACGCCTACGCATGGTCTTGGCTTACATATTCGCACAGCTAATGTTGTGGGTACGCAATCGGCCAGGCGGCCTGCTGGTGCTCGGCTCCGCCAATGTTGATGAATCGTTGCGCGGCTATTTTACCAAATATGATTGCTCATCGGCAGATATCAATCCGATTGGCGGCATTTCGAAAACGGATTTACGACGCTTTCTCAATTACGCCAAAGAAAAGTAAGTACTCTGAAGCAACCGTCCAGCGAACAACATAAATTTACCTTATTTTAACAGATTCAATCTGCCGGTGCTCGGTTCGATTATCGAAGCGCCGCCCACCGCTGAACTGGAGCCGTTGCAGGATGATGGTCAGCTTATGCAGACCGATGAACAAGACATGGGCATGACTTATGCGGAGCTAAGCGAGTATGGCCGTCTACGTAAGCAGGCCTATTGTGGTCCATACAGCATGTTTTGTCGTCTCGTTGCCACCTGGAAGGGTGACTTGAGTCCAAAAGAGGTAATTTTTCGCTGCCAACTCAAAAATAACAACACTCACTCGCACACTTGTTTGCCTTCAGGTTGCTGATAAAGTGAAACATTTTTTTCGTTGCTATGCAATCAATCGTCATAAGATGACCGTGCTGACACCATCCGTACACGCCGAAAGTTATAGTCCCGATGATAATCGCTTCGATCATCGTCCGTTCTTGTATCGCGCAAACTGGAGTTGGCAATTTAAGGCAATTGATGACGAAGTGGAAAAACTGCAACCCATCTACACACCTTCGTCGTCTCATATGCGTCCAAGCACCGATGATTTGTTGTCACATGACATTTCAACGCACCGTTCCTCGCATGTCGATTCAAAGCATTCGTCGCCGTTGTCGTCTGCCTCTCTTGATGGCGGCGCTACGCCCGGCGATGCGCCGCTGTTGGCCGCTGGACCCAGTGGCGCCTTAGGTACGTTGGGCAAAAAGTCTAGTGGCTATTCCAAGGTGCATGTGAATGTGCTTGGCAAGATCAAGGATCGCACCGGCATACCTGTCTAGAAGACGAAATTTGGCAAACACCAAAAGCTAATTGAGCTAATAATTTTTTTTTTTTTCATTCTATACTTCAAGTAGCTGTAGTGCCCTTAAACATTGTTCATACGTATATACGTTTGATTATTCTGTTGTTGTTTTTATTCTTGCATTGTAGTTAAGTCAAAAGTTAGACTTTGTTTATATAAGACTCAACAAAAGCACACAATTTATTAAAGTTGAACATTACATCATTTACATAATTCAGTACGTTTAGATTAGCAAACATTTTCAAATGCAATTATATAAAATGAACTATCTATTAGATACGGTTCTGGAACACCTTCTTATGACCACCACTATTAGTACTTAAAAATAATAAAAAGAAAACTGTTTTTAGTCATACTTCATAATGTGTTTAAAATGGCATTAATATTGCTTTCAGAAATATAAGCTTTAACCTTTTTCGGCTGCTTTGTACTGTTCGAGACTTTAAGATCTTCATGATCAAGTGTCAAGTGCCAGAAATCAGTGATCACGAACGCCCAATGACCGATTATGCATGCGTATTGCATGAATTAAGTATGAAGTGATGCCTTTTCGAAAATTCCTACAAGGCACCCGAAGTGCTCAATGTTCTACTGTGCTCTATTTGATTTACTTCAGCAAATGCATGCATATATGAAAGAGCGCAATGCCGATAGTTTCAGCTCGCTCACTTTGGTTTAGTTAGTTGTTTCACAAATTTTCATTTTTCTTTTTTGTTATACATTTTTAGTTTTGCGTATTCAATACGATTGTGTGGCGAGTGCTCAGACAACAAAGTGCACTTATTCTAAAAGCAACAACAACTGCTATCAATAGTTAATTACAGTTATAAACGCTTAGACAAGCGTCAATACTGTCAATTAAATTATAGTAAGGCGGAATAAACATTCGCAAAGCAAGGCGATCCCCAGGGCAACACACAAGTATTTTTTGAGTGTGGAATTATCATTGTAAAAAAAAAAAAAACCAATGTTAATATTTGTGTTATATTAGGATTTTAATGATAATAATAGGGATTAACAAAAACTTAGGAAATTTCTCACTTATCTGCAGCAAGTGACTTGAAGAACTCTTCATATTTAAAAAAAAAGTTATCTGAGTGATAAGCGTAATCAAATTGCTGTGATATTTTTAACTGTTTCAAATTTCAAGTGAACTCAAGTCTGAAAATTTTTTCATTAAAAACAAGTGAAATAGAAAAAAAAAACAATTCATGCCACTCAATTTGTCATGACGAGTGATCAAGTGTCAAACTGTTAATTTTCGCACATGCGTGACTTTTCGAACAAAAGCAAACTGCGATTTTTCGCACACTTGTGACTTTTCGAACAAAGGCAAAATAAAATGTAACTGTTAACGAACGCCAATTTAATGGCAATAAGGGACAAATTATAAACAATTTGCTTTCATTGAAATTTTTTTAAACAGATAACGGTTTGTTTATTTTGTTTTTTTTTTTGTAAGTTGTAATGAATATAAATTTCTGGTTATTGCACTTGATTAACAAGGAAACAACTTGTATACATAAACGAAAAGACATTAAAATAAATTGTAATCAAGATTGCAACAAATTGTTCATAATTCCACGGCAGTTCGTTCGGTCACTTAATCATCATACAATGGTACACATGCCACAATGCAACGCAACTCGTGTCGAGAACGACAAGCATAAAATTGCTGCACTTGTGACTCAATTTGTGTAGACATATGTAAATAGTGTACTGTGCAGGGTACTAAAGCTTCGCATTGCCCAATCAACCACAGCTCAACTTAACTTATCACTGTTGATAAAAAAAAATTAATGTTTGTTTGAAGAACGGTGTTGTGAGCAGAGGCGGCTGCGATTGTGCAAGGTTTAGAGAAAGCCGTTATAAAAATTGTTTATTGGTCACCCGACTATGCGCTCACGCTCACACAACAAATTTAATCTGAATTGTATTATTTGCGTAATAACAATCATAAATAATCAAGCTGTCATGGTGTGCAGGTGGCGGTGTGCTGAATGAACAGAGGAGTTGGCGGATGGCAATGCAATGCGAATATTACAAAATTATTATACACACATACATACGCATGTACATACACATATACAGATTGTAATAAGAACAGGGCATAGTTGACAGTTGAGAACGTTGTATAGCGTCGAACCGAGCAGTGCTTGTGTGACGTGCGCGGCGCGAAGAACATCTGTTATTCATTCATATTAGCTCAGTATCAAATAATTATCATGATGACGAGAAACGCATAGCCACTGGACACGCACGCCGACCTACCTTAACAAAAGTGCTATTGTTGTTGTTTTTGCTTAAGAGGCAAAAAATCAAGTATAAAAAATAACAACAACATTAAACGTTTGTCCAGCAGCAGATTAATGAACCGGCAGATGCAAATACATGTATACATACATGTATGTATTGTATTGTATTGCAGAAACCAAATAGATCTTAATGCGAGGGCGTCGAATTAACAACGTCGCGCATGCTCTCATATCATATCATAAAACGAACTCAAAAGTTATGAAATACATAAGAGCACTTCAGCAACAACAACAACAGTAAAAGTAATAACACCATCGACGCCCGTTTAGTATCGCTGTTTACACCCAACAGTTTTGAAAGAGCGCTGAAAATGTGCGTTTCATGCGTAGTTTCATATGTATATAAAACAAACTAGAAACACTTTGCGCTCAGTTGGATACTGCAATTGATAGCGAAGCACACAGAACAAAACAAAAAGCTACCGCACACGCAACAGGAGCGATAGAAGAACGTGCTGGACGAGATCGAGACAAGTGATTAGAAACAGTGAAAGAACACGAAAAAAACAGACAAAAGTTCTCACGCGCTTAGACAATTGTGAACGAACGACAAGATCGCAAATGTGCTAAAGTGACTAAAAGACACACACAAACACACACGGACATAGGGTAAGACAACATTACTTAACGCGCTTGTCTAGTAAAAGGTGAACAAGTGATACAACCTGTTAAAAACAGACGAAACGCGATTTGGTTAGGTGTGTTGAGGTGTGATTAAGGTGAGGTGAATTAACTCTAGCAAACAGAAAGCAATGACGCGTTATGTGATTTTTGACTGTGACGGCGGCAGCGACGACGCTTGGGCGCTACTGACATTACTCAAAGCAGAGCAGGACTGCGATTTGAAGCTATTAGCCGTAACTATAACCGGCGATGGCAATACAACACTTGTACAAGCGGCACGGAATATGCTACGCATGTTACGTGAGTGTAAGCGTGAAGATGTGCCTGTTTACCTCGGTGCCGTCGAGTCTCTAATATATATACCGGAACAAGATCAGAAACTGTATTTTCACGGCAACGATGGCTTTGGCGATATATTGGATCCCTGCGATTTGCCCGATGTTGCAAGTCTAGTAAAGCCGGTGCATGCTGTCACCGCCATTTGGGATTTATGTCGTAATGTGAGTTTTATTTCTTTCTCTACATCTTTCGGTCAGTGGTTTAATTTGCAATCGGCATACAGCACTCAAAGGAAGTGACCGTCTTTTCAGTGGGTCCGCTGACCAACTTGGCACTTGGGTATTCAATGTACGGTCCCGAATTTGGCGACAATATCAAAGAGATTTATATTATGGGTGGTAATCACCAAGGCGTAGGTAATTCGACACGTGCCGCCGAATTTAATTTTCATTCGGATCCCGAAGCAGCTCACGCGGTACTGGAAAAGGCCACTTGCCCCATCACAATTCTGCCTTGGGAGGCTTGCATGGAGGGTCGTTTTCACATACACCTTGTAAGTGTTGAGCCAGCTTAAATGAATTTCAAACTTTGTAACCCCGGTTTCGTTACTTCTGATTTGCTGCAGAACTGGCGCTTGGATGATTTTGGAAAAAGAGCGGCACAACACGCCGGCGTCGCATTGCTAAATCGCGTCGAAAGTGCTCAGTGGCTGCCGAATGGGTTCATTAGTTGGAATCCTTGTGATGCCATGTTGATTGCAGTCTACCTGTTTGACAAGCAATTCGTTACCAAAGAGAGTCGTTGGCATGCAACCGTGGATCTTCAGGGTAGTCATACGCGCGGCCAAATGGTCTTGGATCATCTGCGCAACACCTCAAAGTACCCGGAAAATGTTCGCGTCATTGAGCTGGTCGATGCGGAGTTCATGAAGCGCGTCCTTGAATGGGTGGCCGACCTGCGCGACATTAAAGATCTGCAGGTGCAAGCATAGCTTGTTTGCATCATATGTTAGTTTAATATCATTACACTACAAATATATGGGCTGTTTTTTTTTTTACCGTAAACGTCGATAGTTTACTTAGTTGTAAAATTGCACGTCCAGTTTAGTGAACATCGCCTCAGCATGAAAATATAACCTTTATGTCAAAATATTTGAATTGCTTTTGTTATTACAATACTCGGAAACTGACAATAATATTTCATAATTCCTGAAAAATTTAATTTCAATTGTTGCTAAAACTACGATATCGTATTTTCACAGTAGTGATACAGTTCAATTCAAAAAACGGTTAAACTCCCGAAAATCCACGCTAGTTTTTGTTTTATTTCAGTATGAAAGGCTGAAATGTTTGCAGACGTCAGACCAAAACATACGCGGCAGCTTCGAAAAAGTGCTAACAAATGCTGCAGCTCCACTAAAAAGCATTGTGCTACACCGAGGTTCAAACCCAATGAGATCGAGTCGAGGATAACGACTGCCTGATTTGCTTACTCGCAAAGCTTGCACAAACTTGCTGTGAAAGAAAGCGTATGCGCATACTGCATATGCGAAATGGATTTTTTGTGTGTTGTGTTTCTAAATTCCCTGCAAAATATAATTTTTTCAAGCAAAACAACTTATGAAAAAGCAAGTCCAAAAAATATACCAACTTCGATCAACCGAGAGCGCCTGTTTTGCATGCTCAGCGCTGAATTCCGCTCAATTCCTCATTTTCAGCTCACATTTTCCAAAAAATCGCAAAATCGCAAACTTTTTGAGCCTGTGGATGTCGCCCCTCGGGACATGGGGCACTTGAATCTGGAAAAAAACAAAGTGCTGTTCAAATTTTGATTTCAGTTTTATGCGTAAATCATTTATTTAAAATAATATGGTTGTAGTTCAATTTGCATTTTTCATGTTCAAGTCCAAATTAATTTAAATTCCGTCAGACTGCATCAAAAATGATTGCAAATCTAAAATTAAATGTGTATATGTTTTTTTTGAGTGCGCACTCAATTCTCTGTTTGTAAGCCGTTCGGACGACTTGGAAACATAAATATCAAAACCGTTGCCCCGAAAATCTGATCTGACAATGTCTGCATTCATTTTCAATTGTAACATACTTTTGTTGTTGTTAACCAATAAGTATTAACGATCGTTAAGTATTAAATTAATACAACAAACAGTAACAAGCAATTGTTGAACAATTTAAATGTGTTTGATCAAATTTGTCTAAATTCAAATTCCATTTCATTCATTCGTTGCGAACCGGGGCTGACTGGCGCAGTAACAGAGCCTACACCGCGTTTTATGGAATTTAGTCAGTTTACAGAATTTCAGTTTACATTGGCTGTTAACACACTGCAAATGCATGTTAACGTGCCGCAGGCTGTCTTTTTTTTTTGGCTACATTGCTCTCCTGAAAGTCGAGTAATGCTGTCGACTCCTGGAAACAAAACGTGCTTGTGTTGCTGAAAAGTCAGAAAACATGAGAAATTTGGCTCCGAATAATTTTTCTTATGCTTAATAAATACAATTTATACATTATATAGTTTCAAGATATCAAAATATTGATATAAATATTGGAGCTCCAAAAAAAAGAATTGCGACTGAGTTGCCGCTAGATATGGCCAGATTTTGGAACCATTTTATCGCATGTGCCGGTTGTCGCCTTGGAAACTTGCGCCAAAGTGACTTGTTCTTGGGCAACTTGGGGAGGAGCCTATCCATCCGGTTCAAATCGCCACTCGAGTGCCGCACGTGGCAGCAAAAGGTTCTTTGAGTGTGACCACGCATGTTGTTTGCGAAACACTAAATCAAAGAAATACCTAATTTTTGCGTCAAGTGCCTAGGCAAATTGATATTTTTCAAAAAAACATTCAAATCTGTTTAAATTATGTATAATGAATATGAGAAATGAAAATTTGATATGTTAAACATTTTTTAATGTTTTTTTCCCAGCTCTTTCAGACAAACAAACAAAATGTATTTTCGGCGATGCATGCGCGCGCATTTATTATGACAATTCTTTTTTTGTTTATGTCTCCACCAATGTTACCAAAGTACATTTTTGTGTTTGTGTTTGCGACAATGAGCAAACGAGAGGACATCTTTGACAATTTGCACAAATTCAAAAGCAAATGCAACACCCATTGTTTTTAGTCATGAGCGTGATTTCACAATCACAGTGAGAACTGCGTTTGCCGTTACAAATCACATTTAGCGAGCTGCTCAGTCACGTGAGTTACTCCGATTTGCGCATCACTGTGAAAAACCACAGGTCTTGAAAAATTGCTCATCACTAATCATTAGTTTACTTTTATCTACTAGTTACTAAGTTCTATAGTTCTGTATTTCTGTCGTTTTCCGGAAATCTCATAGAAATAATAATTAAGAAAGGTAACAATCAATGTATAGGAAGTAAAAACGGAGACAAGAAAAAAATAACATTGATTTTGGGCAATCTTTACCTGAAAAGACTACTTTTTGAAAAATTCGTTGGGCGGCGACCCGTTTGCCTGTCCAGTTTTTTTGGCCAAATTTAAGTTAAAAATCAGTATTTTACACCAACAACAACGTAAACGGTTGCTGGTGTGAAAATTTAAATCAACTGCTGCAGTGAGTTATAATGACCACACAGAGACCACAAAGGAATGCAAATTCTTCTGTTGGCGAGTCGGACTATGAAACGCTTCTGCAGCGTTTACAAATCGGTGCCGGAACACCGCCGCATACAATAAATAACGCTGGGGGTCTATGCAACTATCAACGTTCACCGGGCGCTATTGAGAACTTTATACATGAAAATTCCCCACAGCGTCCACTGCTACAACAACAGTTTTCAGAGGAGTACAAATTATATGAACGCAACAATATAATCGCAGCCTCTAAATATGCGACTCCAAAACCCGTTGAGCAAATGGTTGCCAGCGGTGCTGGCATATCGAATGCAATGCCGCGTGATGGTATGCAGCTGATGAATGGTGGCAACAATCAGCTGCAACATCAACTCCACCACAATCACCAGCACGTGTTAAGTCGTGCTAACTTACCAGCTAAACATTCACCCGTCTACGAAAATCTTGAGTTTTACGATGGAAATATATGTTCGTCTAAACATTTTGAGTCCAACAACAAACGAGCCCAACCACAAAGTCCGGGTATACGGCAAAATTCAATCCTTAGCGATTATCTCATAATGCAGCCAATCGGCGGCGGACGTTTTGCACATACACCAGTGCCAGAACATGTTGAAGATTCAGCCTGTGCCGCACCTATTTACGAAAACATTATGCCACATTCCGGTAAGTCGCAAACCAAATCTCTGCCCAAAACAAACGTCAAATTAAAGAAAAATTACAGGTCAACGTGCACAACCGCAAGCATCGCCAGCTACTGCTACCATGTATCAGCACAACGAGTTAACAAACCCAACACAGCCAAAAAGTGCGCTACAACAACACTCACGCGAAAATTCCGGCATGGACATCTCAGCGCTACTCGTCTCGCCCATGCATCGACGCAGTACATCGAATTCTTCTTTAAAAGACTCGACATTGTCGAGTGCGTTACCAGTAGTCACTGGGGTCAGTGTTGCTGGTCGTTATCGCAATCTTTCTCTTCCCAGCCATCTTACTAATGTACCCCTCTCTCCTTCAAAATTGATAACGGTAAACTCACAAACAGGTAATGACTACAAGCTCCAGCAGCACACGCCCAATAAAAATGTGGTAAGTATCATTAGCACATGCATTGTGTTAAACTGAGTTTCACAACAAACTTATTTGGTTTAGCATCACATAAGCGCAACGAATGCTATCAATGTCTCCGTCAACCCCAACTACATTGAGGATATTAACAGTTCCGATTATGTTTGCATGACTGCCAATCTTAATCGTTCAATAGCCAAAAGTCCACAACCGCCACTGGCACCACCACCGGTGCACATTGATGTCAGAAAATCGGCAACATTCGCGCCAATCGAGGCGGAACAACATGTCGCCGGTGCAAGCAAAGTGATGCCTATGAGTGAACGAGAGTACACACAATCACCAGCTCTCTTGCAGCAACAGCGCAGCGGGCAGGCCGCAATGGGTGCGGCAACATCACCAACACCTTCGCAAAGCAGCACTGGTAAGTATTAGTATAAATGAATTTAATCGGGCTGTCCTAATGTCATACCATTCAATCCTTTTGCTTAACCAAGGCGTATTAATGGCCAAAAAAGGTTTGCTCATGGTTTCATCCGACGTTTTCGTTAATCCATTGTACTATATTATTCATTGGTATGCTTAATTATTTGGTTTTTATTCGAAAACAGGTCTTTCGAAAAATCTGCTGCCGTATAGTGTCACTCCGCCGCGTCCGGCTGGTCCGACAGAAGCGCAAAGAAAGATTGAGGAACTAACGCGTCAGCTAGAAGAAGAAATTGAACAGAGTGAAGAGCATGGCGAATATTTTGGTAAGTTTTGGCCCTAAAACCAATAAATTCACCCAAAACGGTCACCATAAATAATATATTAAAATTATCATATATGCAGGCATCTGTCACACTTGTGGCGAAAAGGTTAAAGGCGCTGGTCAGGCGTGCCAAGCCATGGGTAATCTTTATCATACGAATTGCTTTATCTGCTGCTCGTGTGGACGTGCACTTCGTGGCAAAGCATTTTACAACGTGCACGGACGTGTCTACTGCGAGGAGGACTACATGTACTCTGGTTTTCAGCAGACGGCTGAAAAGTGTGCCATCTGTGGTCACCTTATTATGGAAATGGTAAGCAACAACAACTTAATCCAAAAATCGATTGAATCTTCCTTACACACGCTTCTTAATTAACAGATATTACAAGCCATGGGTAAATCATACCACCCTGGCTGCTTTCGCTGTTGCGTCTGCAATGAGTGTCTCGATGGTGTGCCCTTTACGGTCGATGTTGATCACAAGATTTATTGTGTCAATGATTACCATCGCATGTTTGCGCCTAAATGTGCAAGTTGTGGCAAGGGTAGGTCACTTAAAATGAAAATAAAATAATAGAAGTGATGAAAATTAATAAAAATATTCTATGCCATTTAAGGTATTACGCCAGTCGAGGGTACCGACGAAACGGTGCGTGTTGTCTCCATGGACAAAGACTTTCACGTCGATTGCTACATTTGTGAAGAATGTGGCATGCAGCTAACCGATGAACCCGATAAACGTTGCTATCCGCTCGAAGAACGTTTATTATGTCGTTCATGCCACTTACAGCGACTCGCATTACAATCATCACCGCATGTACGCCACCAAGAGCCGGTGTGTGCATCCTATCAATATATGGGCTAATGGGATTAAAACAATCGCAATTGTTGTGTATTTTTATTTACATATGTATATCTATATATTTCTAATTTTAGCTATTAAATAACATATCAAAACTTATTCCTGCGAACTGATCTGAGTAGCATCGAACGAATATTGTTATAGCTTCAGACTTAACGTACACACACACACTTATACAGACAGGGACAGAAAAAGTACGCACAACCTAATGCATAAAATAATTATAATTACGAGTACGCAAGTTTGTACAATAATATTATACACGCATACAATATACCATACATGTAATAGTTCTAAGTTAACGATGAATGTTTAATAATGCGCACAAAACCTCTATCAGGCCGATTCAAATAAAAATTAAATAATCACGGCAGGAAGAAAAAAAAAAAAACAAATAATAATGTATTACAAAATGACTGCTTTTTTATTACTTGTCTCTGAATAATAGTATAGTCAAAAAAAAAACAGATTCTATATTACATGCTTGCTTTGATAAAATTGACAGAATAACAGGCAAAACAAGGTTCATGATGATCCATGTACTAGAATTCAAGAAAATAAAAAAAAAAATAAACGAAAAAGCAGCTTCATTAACTATGAATAAGAAATAAATAATAAAAAGGAACTTAATGCATAAGTAGTTCGATCTGCATTAGTCTTTTATTAGTGTCGCCGGGCATACGGTAGGGCACAGTTGCCGCAAGATTGTTCAAGGTTTTGGCTTTCTCCCGCAACATTTTTAATTTGTCGTCTTTGTAGGTGTCTCCTGGGTGCGTAACATCAACTTGTATTTCTTTGTACTGCTTGTATATAATATCCATGGCGGCTAGCATAACGTCTGGAAACACTTTGCACACTTCACCGCCCAAACGTTTGAATTTTTGAAGACATTCGTCAACTTCATTCATATTCATTGGTGCAAGTTCAGTGCGCGCCAATACCTCCAATGCGAGCTCATGTTTGCCATCGTGATAATAATCAAAGAAAAAGAGCAATTCACGTAGCAGACTGAATGTGGTAGCGATTTGTGGCTCGACATTGATTTTGTGTGCTGCAAGAAAAAAAATTAAATTATTCATAATTATGAGACAATTGTAGACAAATTGTGACTTACCAATCAAACGCTCATGGAATGTTTCTGCCTCAATTGCCATATTTTCACGCATTGATCCTGGCCTCATAAATTGATGAACAACTTGAGATAATAGCGCTGATAAGTTTTTGAGTGCTTGGTTGTGCAACTGTGTAAACAAAAACATTATAACTATAGTTTAATTAAAGTTTACTAAATACATACACCAGAAAGATCAAAGAGCTTTATAGCCTTCTCTAGCATACCACGATGTAGCAGTTCCTCAGCAACGATCTTAGCCACTGCTTTAGTATCGTAATTTGCAGACTCGAATTTATTGAAAAGGCCACTGCAAAGCGTCAAACTTAATAAAGTATATTTCTTTTTGATGTTCACGATTTATTTTACCCAATTATATCCCCGTTGCCTGATGGATCCAATTTACCAAAGACCAGTTCGTAGGAGGCAGTTTCTATAACCAAATCACAGACGCATGTCAGAAATAGATTTTGTCCTTCAGGATCTTTGAATGCACGTAAAAAGAAGTAGTATTGAAGAGCCTCAGCCGTATCAGTGGCCTCAAATGGTTTGACATACAGCATAATCAAACGCGCTAAATTTAAGCGACGCAACGGTTGCGGATCTTCTAAATCGACGGATACTGTACCGAACAACAAAAAGCATTAGGTTTAGCTTATCAATGGCACTACTACGCTCTACAGTAGAACTAAACTTATCTGTTACTTACACAAAGGCTGTTGAACACTACGAGGTCCTCCTAGCATACCAAACTCATTCAAGGCCAGTGCCATGTGCACAGCATGCGGGCGATTGGCTTCGGTTCGGGATAAGAATTCAATCCCAGCCTCAAACTGGCCAGTGAGTGCAAGCACCTCAAAGTAAACGTGCGCTTGTTCACTAGCGTTAAAATAGTTTTCGCCGTAGTTTTCTAGTATAAGTGACTGTAGACCAGCGTAAGTAAGTTGCTCGATAGAATAATCGCGATCTTCGTTAACACGCAAAACAGACAACTGAATCCAAAGAAAGTCATCGATGGTCTTAGCCACCTCCGAGTGTGAATCTTGAGCATCACAGCCAAGTATTATGCAATATGTAGCCTTTTTGAAAGGATCCGTTGAGTTTTTAATTTTATTGGAGTATTGCAATTTCAAATTTCCATCGAGTTTGGAATTAATTTTTAGATCGGGACTGTTAATCTTTTCTTGTAGGACTTGCATGAAATCATCATGCATATTTCCAGCGTTCTTAAGGAACGTTAACGCTGTTTTTAAATCACCACACCGTATCGAGTAGTAAACCAGTGGCCATAACGGCTTATCGTTTAAGAAGTCAACGAGCCCAATTGAATTGTTCGGATTGAAATTAACTGCGACAAATGAGCTGACAAGATTGTAGATGCTTGGAACGCCCCTACGTTCGGCAGCGTGTACATTAAAATTGACAATCGAGCTTATGTAGACTTTATAGCGGCTTTCAAGATATAGTTTTGCTTGTGAAACAAATTGAGGTGTTTTATGGCGAGTTTTGATCGGATCAACACTTGTTGAAATCGGAGTAACGTCGACCATGTACAACAATATTGACCACATGTCTTTGACTTGATCACTAACACAATCGTGTACAGCGCGCGATAACATTTGTGCAAGATTCGGACGATACCCACCGTTTATAATTGCATCATTGTATTTTGATACGGCTTCGGCATACCTCATTTCTATACGATTGAGACGCGTAGGAATACTACAAGTTTCGTTAAGCACAGTCGGTTCGGTCATACGCTGTATGTTCAAAAAATCTTGCGATGGACCAACCAATGCATTTAACAAACGTGTCTTTTCCTGATCCCACTCGCATTTTACACTGTTCCATTTCTGTTTTTTAGCAGAGTCATATAACTGCAATAATAAATCCATAAGCTAAAGACTAAGAAATATTAATGTTTGAGTGCAATAACTCACATTCCTGTTGACTTCGTCAATGACAGACAGTATAACGTTCTCCTTCTCGTTCTTCAGGAAGCTCTGAATATCTGTATCACCAATCGGGTCCAAAGGTTCGAAGGTATTCCGTGCGCTCAACGACTCTAATTTCTGAGTAATTTTAGGGAGGTCAATACCTTTGGAACCAAGTAAAATATGCCTGCAATTTTAAGTTTTGTTTAGACAATTAGTCAAAAACATGAGCAATGTGTTAAACTTACGCTTGTATATCCTTTGTGCCCGTCTGTGTAACGCGTGCGTGCAATTCTTGTGTTGCTTGTAGTACTTGGCCAATGGTGCGTTCCACGCGTGGATATTCAACTCCAGTTCGCGCTTCATTTGTTAGGCGCTGGGCCTGCTGTAACAACGTGTTAAAATCCATTTGGTGCAATAAGCTCAAAGGTATTTGGTTTTGTACGTTGAAAATGCTGTTTTAGTTACAACTATGGCGTTTAATTACAAACAACTTCTCAAATATTTTAACCGCTTTAAAAAAAAGCAGAAATCAATCTGCCGGAATTCGTCCAAGACAAACACACACTTTTACACTTTCGCGGTATTTTAATTGTATCGCGAAAAGTGCTGCCACAGGCGAACGTTGAAATTAGAACAGAGAAAACATCGATGGTACCCACCAAAACATCGATGTTCCCAAACTTTTCGAAACATCGATGTAATCGATAGTCGCATTGAAGTTTTGCCATCTCTAATAAATGTAGATTTCCAAGATTCTTGAAAATATCGCTCAAGTGTGAAGACGTGTGACGGAATAAGGAAATAGTGCGAACAGTAGTTTACACAAAATTAAACCTGAAAAGCGGAAAAAGAAACTGTTTATACGTGAAAAAGTGCAAAACATAAACCAAGTGCTTACATATACAACTTTTTTTTCTTTTTTTTGTGTGAATACAGTAAATCGTATATTTTCGTGCGATAATTTGTACAAAACAAACAAAAAACAAGCTCACATATACACGCGCGTAGTCGAAGTCATTGCTGGCAACGAAAATACAACATTCAGAAAACAGTGACACAGTGGGCTAGCGACACCGCAAAATAGGAGTGCAATCCAAAACCAACACTCAACAAGTAAAAAAAAAACCATCAACAATTACCACTGCTTCCATCGTAGTTGTAAAATAAACAAAGGCCAACATGTCAGACTCTGAGCAACAGGAAAGTACGAATGGTACCAACAAATTCGATGTGCCAGAGATTGAATTAATCATTAAGGTAAGGAAAAGAAAATATTGTCAAAATGATTGCTTGCCGCGATTTGACAAAAACAAGACGAATATCAATTTTCGAGTTTTCGAGATATTCGCACATAAACAGTGGTGCCACCATACTTTTTTAAAAATAATTTTTGACAACTTGTTCTCTGAAGCAATCAGTAAGCGGGACGGACGACCGGCTTTACATAACAAGAAGATTCATGATGTTGTCTTCATTGGCTCAAAAAAAAAAAAGCTAAAGTGCTAACACTGGTGTGCCTTTACATATTCTCTGCAATTTTGTATCCGTTGACGAATTAATACATCTTCGCCAATCTTCTGGAGCAACTCTAAAACGCAGATTTAAAACAATTGTACCCCAATTCACAGAAATCCAATTTATAGTCTCTATAGTAAAATGCTAATTTGTCACACTCACTTCAAATGCACAGTCCAACGAGCATCAGATCACGGCGGTAGGAGTTCTCGCAAAAACAACAGAGAGTCAGAAATGTCGTTCAAACATCAACTTGATTGTTGAATGTCCCATAATTGTGCATTTTTAGTATGCATGTGTCTTGTCTTTGCGTCCGTTCTCATACATTTCATTTGACCGTACATCTTCAGATCATTTTTTGTATTTTTTTCGTCTGCAACATTTTGCACATTTTACAAATGTTCTTCTCGCTACATTTTTTATCTTTTGTTTACCTCTTTTTTAATTTCATTATAATTACATTCTTCACGCCTGGCCCTCGGCCCAGATTCGCTTTAGCCTGATGGTTGTTGGTTTTCTTTTCTAGCTGCCCTGTTTTTTTTTAAAAACAGGTTTTTTGTTTCTCGCCTGACCTGTTGTTGCGGCAGCCACATTTTCTTGTCTCTCAAAATATTTAGCTAAATTTGTTGCCGTCATCGTCTCCGCTGTCGTCTGAGCACGAAGTCAGCCCTCATTTAAAGCATTTTGTTCTCTGGATGTTTGAATTCATAAAATTATTTTTTTTAAGATAAATTGTATGGTATTTATTTCGTTGTTGTTTTTGTTTGTTTTGTTTTATTTTTGTTATTGTCTTATGAACAACATCATCATCGTGGGGCTTAATAATTATTTCATATTTATTTTTTGCTGAGCGTCTTTAAATCTTGATTTCAACATATTTTGGCCGCTACGTCATAACACAAGCACACTCACACTGCGCACACTTCTTTTTAAACTCTTCACACAGAGAAAGTATTTTGAGTTGGTCGTGAAGTTTGGAACACAGTGAATGAGATATCTTCTATGTTAGCCCCAAAAGACAAATAGATAGAAATATGTGTATAAGAAATACCCATCGAATTTTGATTTAACGTATATTAAAGATTTAAATGATCACCTTGTTTATCGGATCAGCCACAGGAACTGGAACTTACTTCCAGTGTTTTCCAAATGGGTTTCATCGTTTACTCATCGAGACTCAATTCAAGTCTCAAATCTTTCTTATTTCATTATTCATTTGTTTGTCATCAGACTTTTTAGTCATTGATTGCTTTTGTTTTTTCTTGTTTTTTTTTTATAAAATTTTGTTTTCTTGTTTCTACCGATGTATACTTCCAAGACAGCAAGTTGCGTAGTTTCTTTATTTGCACAACTTTTTTTTGTTATTCATATGTATGTTTCATATGACTAATAAACATCATAAAACTCTTAACTTGTTGGCAATTATTACTTTGACGCACCTACATTGACGTTGTTACCCAGTCGGACTTGGAACGCGTGCTAACCCGGTTCTGGTCGCCCTTTTTTTATCAAACGTAAACCATAAATTCACTAAGCATAACTCACAAGCGTAATCACTTTGGTAAACATGGTTGCCACACTCACACTCGCTACATAGAAAAGTGGGGGCGTACTGTTTTCAAACGGACCGACATTTTTGTACTGTCAAAACTAAAGAAAAACTTTCTTATAACTTCATACATAATTATGTACCTAGAATAATGCTTGCAAGAGTATATTAGATTCAACAATGCCGAAGTTAATGCATACTTTCTTATTTTGTCTTATTTAATTTTTGCTTTGTTTTAGTTTGTTCGTTTTTGGACAACTCACGCATGACTCCAAAAACGAAAGAGTGAATGTGCACAAACGATCGTTGTTGTTAAACATTCGTTTGTGCTTTCGTCTATTCACTGTGGGTTTGTTGGTTTGTTGGCTTGTTGCTTGCAACAAACGCGAGTTATTTGTTGAAATACAAAATTGAACTTTCACTTTTTACGTTCAACACACGTACAACATTGCAATAACTATTTGTTTTTTGTTTTTTTGTGCATTACATTTCATTGAAATATGTAAACAAAAAAAGAAACTAACTTCAGCCTTGCTGAAGATTTGATACTCTTCAAGCATCATTGTACAAATAAAACATTTACATTTAAAAAGCACAACTTTGTATGCCAGCCCAACTATGTGTTGTTCTATGTGTTTGTTTGAACATAACTTTATTTAATGACTTTTTGTTTTTACAAGCTAAAAGATCTTTGATGTGCAAATGAAATCGTAGAAAGAGTAAAACTCCAACATTCAAACAGATTTGATTTGATTTGAGTTCATTGAATGCTATTTGACAAAATGTGCTCGAGCACGTATTTGAACCGCTATGAAGTTGTGGTTCATGTTGAGCAATAAAACGAGTTTTTGTTATTCTATTAATGTGTTATTATTGCAATCCTTTCATTATATTGAGGTTTTACTGTTTAATAGAACATAAATTACTTAACAAATGA
>JBAMBP010002137.1:0-10406 GCA_037044515.1 Phortica magna | reverse complement strand
CGTGTTATGTCCTGTATTGGTTCGTTACGTATTGCTGAGCTAAACAGAGTTGCATCTGCTGACAGCAATACATTACCGTATGTTTTAATGTAGTAACCCAAGACATAATGCAACATAATTTTGAACAACACTCACCCGGGCAAATAAGCGACTTCAAGGCAAAAAAAAAAGGGAAAAAAGTGTTGCCCACTTTTAGGACGCGCTTGTTAAACCGCTGCTACTTTAACGACAAACATTTAATACAAATTGAATTTATTAAATATTTGCATTAGTATTGTCGCATACCGCATAAAAAGTGTTTTAGTATTTCCTTGTATATACGTAATTTCTTTTTTTTTTGTATTTTGCTTCCGCTGTTCTATTTTTGCCAAAACAAAACTTGCGTGGGCGAACGAAACATGACGCAGCTGCCGCGATTTTGCTAAGTGAAAAAAAAAAACAAAAAAAAAAAAAACAGCATTGAAACGGTTGTCCTTAACGTTTTTGAATTAAGAAAGTATTTGATTAAAAGTGTTAATTGAATTAAGCAAAGTTATAAGACAACAACGACATGATCGACAATTTGGCAACGAAAGCGGCCAGTGAGGCTGGCGCAGACGATGCAGCTGGCCGTGCAACTGCCGTGAATAACGGTAGCGCAGCTCCGGCGGCAGCTGTCGTGGGCTGCCAAACGCCTGCAGTAAGTGCATGCAATTTTTTAATTTTTTTTTTTTTTGTAATTCATTTAATTATTTCGTTTTTCTATACATTTGTTTTTTTTTTTGTCAATATGTTTTGTATGCAAGCTTATTATATAATGACGCAAATACACATGCATGTGTGTGTGTGTGCGTGCGTGTATGTGTGTGCAAAAGTAGTGATTTTATTAAAAGCGCCACCCCCCGGCTGCTGTTCGCGCCAATGCCGCACTCCCCGTTGCCATTCGCCGTCATTCATTGACGTTAGTTTCCTCAATGAGTTGCTCTAACATCATTATCATGTTCATTAACTGAAGTTTGGCCTCCGGGCTTTTGTTTTTCAACTGTGTTTGCATTATTCTAACTTGCTCGCTTTTGTTTTCTTTATTGCGCACGCTTTTGCTTATCTAACGTTCGCTTGCCTCCAAAAAAAAAAAACAACAAAGCCGCCATTCATACATTTGCGCAACGCACGACCCAACCACCCACGAGCTGCTGGCTTGCCGCCACGTGCTGCTGTGTGGGTGTGTGCGCCTTGTTGTTGTTGTTTGCTGCTTTAGTGGCCTGTCTGTCCGTCTGTCTGTCCAACCGTCTGTCCGTCTCTGTGCGTGTCGTGCTCGTTTAATTTTCAAAATGGCATTCGTGCAATGCCTTTTCGTTTTTGTCCTTGCGTTCCGCTCAGCATTAATGATGAGCATGGCCTGCGTGTGCCTTTCTCTGTCTCTTGCACACGCACACACACGCACACCTATACACCAACAGAAACACACACACACATATATACATTCGCCCACACAACTTTGTCCTTTTGCATTTTCGAATTTGCAATGCAAATTGGTTGCTTTTCATACACAAAATGCATTTTTCTTTAATAACTTCATTTATTTATTTATTTTTTTTTGTTTATAATTTTATTATTTTTTTTTTTGTATTTTATTTTTAGTTTTGTTTGCGCATATTTACAATAATTGTTATTTGCATAAATTTCGCTCAGCATGACGCACATGCCGAGCCAAGTGCAACAACAACAGCAGCAGCAACTACAACAACAACTACTTCCACTTCCACTTCGACTTCGACTACCACTTCCACTTCGCCG
This sequence comes from Phortica magna, assembly GCA_037044515.1. Classification (NCBI taxonomy): domain Eukaryota; kingdom Metazoa; phylum Arthropoda; class Insecta; order Diptera; family Drosophilidae; genus Phortica; species Phortica magna. The sequence goes on along the minus strand of JBAMBP010002137.1, from coordinate 8,630 downwards.
TCTAATGCTAGCTCCGCTGCAGAGCACATGCCCATTGCGATACACTATCTGGCCAGCTTCCATCAGATCTGCGTCGTGACCGCGCTGCTGCCGCTGGTGACGCTCTTGACCTGCTTCGTGACCGCCTACATCTTTCAATATGACGACGTCCATGAGACACATTGCCGCGTGAGTGTACACATGCTAATCCCCCCCCCCATTGAATTAATGGCTCACACGAAACGAATCCTTTCGCCCAGGTGTACAACATCGTGCCCTCGATCAGCGCCATCACCGGCGTCAGTCCGCAGCGTTACTTCTGGCGCTTCAGCATTGCGTTGCACATAGGCCCACGCATACCGATCGCCTTCGTCTACAAGAATTACTACTACAGCTTGTTGCCGCGCCTGGCGCCCGAGCAAGTGACCAAGACACGGCTACTGATCATCTTGATACTCGTGCTCAATTGCATCGAGGTGGCGGCACTTGGCGGCGTTACTTATATATCGAATCGCGAGAACTATCGTAAGTACACATTTCATTGCCCACAATATGAAATAACTTCATGTGTCCCAACATCGTACAGCGATACATGAGAAGATCTTCATCACATTCATGGTCTGCTCGCTTTGCTACATGTTGGCCACGATCAAGCTAAACGGCATTTTACACGCACCCGAAACGCTCAACGAGAATCAACTGCTGTCGATCAAATGGAAGAAGATACTCTTCGCCGCCTCCATACTGAGCACAATCGGTCTCCTGATCTTCTTTGCCAAGCATCGCTTCTACTGTCATGACTTGGGTGCGTTGGCTGCAACATTTGTTAAATGATTTTATTTGCCTGCTCATGCTTCTCCTTTGCCTTGCAGCTTTCAGCTGGTTCGCCTTCTTCGAGTATCTCATCGCTATATCGAACATGCTGTACCACTTTACGATCATTTGGGACTTTCCGTCGCAGTACATGCTCATCGTCCAGGCGCCGCGCTCAAAGCTCGAGCAATTCTTCTCCACTTACACTTACACCTCCGCCAGCAAGAAACGCAACTAAGGCGCTGCAAGACAATTAATTTCCACTTCGTTCTTCCTCTGTTCAGTAGCGTCCTTTGACCTTTCCGGCATTCGCGGCACATTTTGCAATCGAAAGAAATATTTAAGTGCACCAAACTAAGCGAATACTTCACAGAAAACTTTCACTTTTATTATGAAAAATCGATCTTTACTAAAACAAAAAAAAATTGAAATAAGTCAAAGTGATTTTCGTTAGCGAAATCAGTGAATTACACATAAAAAAGATACTCAACTAAAATTAATGCAATTTGTGCAAAACATTTTTAACAACTAACACGCTTCCAACCAGGAGCGTAGCCAAGGGTGCTACGTTCTTGCTTCCAACTGCCTCCCTCTACATTCTTCCAACAAATATAGAGTTTAATATAAATGTTGTATTAGATTTTTTTGCCTTTTTATAAGTGTGTGTTTTTCTTAATGTTTTTCAATATTTAAAAAAAATATATTCATATATATTTCTTCATTTATCTTCATACATGCATTTATTATATTTTTTTTAGATTTTAATTTTCGTTTTTATAAGATTGTTTTATTTTTATTTATTACTTTTTCATTTATTATTTTTTATTACTATTTTTTATTTATGCTTTTTAAAAACAATATTATTTTTGAATACAATTTTTATTTACTATTTTTTTATGCTTTTTAAAAACAATATTATTTTTTAATACAATTTTTAACTACAATTTTTTATTTATGCTTTTTAAAAACAATATTATTTTTTAATACAATTTTTAACTAAAATTTTTTATTTATGCTTTTTAAAAACAATATTATTTTTGAATACAATTTTTAATTACTATTTTTTCTATTTTTTTTTGGAATTTAGCATTTTGGATTTCTTTTTTATAATTAATAATTTCATTACTAATGTTCAAATGTACATAGAGATAGAATAAATCGCTTCGTTATAAACATTCCCTCAGAGGAACTCAAAACCGCAAAGCATTTTTTGCGATTTGGGATTGTACGCTTATTCAACAAAGATCTCATGTCAATTTCGAATCTGATTGTGTGTTTTTTCTTCCGTTTTTTAAATGTTATTGACTTTAAATGAAATAATAATGCGCTTTACATACATATATACTTATACTAAAACACATAGATCAAGATAATACAAATAAGTAGAAAATGAATATATATTATATACATACATACATATATCGCAGTAAAACTTTATTTTCTAAATAATATTGAACTTTTATGTTGTTGTTGTACTCATAGCATGTACGTCTCATTTGAGCGGCAATGCAACAATTAATTTATTAATTAATTAATTAATTAATGATACTATAATAATAATAATAATTAATCACAGTGAGAACGTTTATACACTCAAGTGATGATGGCGCCCTCTGACGGCGACGCTGATAGTTTATAAGTGCAGTTACTATGCTAATCTTCGAAGTCTAATCACAAATAGGGAGAGTGACTTTTCACAGCAACAACAACAAAAAAAAAACTATAAATAATAAAATGCGAATTTTTTAATGATTGCAAAAAAAAAAACAAACAATACAACATAAAATTAGAAGAACATATCGATTATATGTAAAGAATGTGTTGTTCTTTGAGACACGAATCTTTTGAGCACAGAAAATTGTTAAATAAATTTTGAAACTCTTTGCTGCAAATCGATTAATCGAATACGAATATGAATACACGTTAAAGATAAAGCTAAAGTTAAAGTTAAAGTTAAAGAAAAAGGAAAGGACAAGGGAAAACATACCAAATAATTAGCCAAAATAGCAAAAGACAATAGCAAATTAAGTGAAAAAGTGAGATTAATTATAAAACAAACAATTCACTCATGTTGAAAATAGTTTAAATAACCGAAAAGTGCATTTTATTGCTAGAAGATAAGAAATGTTTAATCCGAACATTTGTAACGCGTTAACAAAAGGGAAACGAATCTCATAAGTAACTTAGGAAAAAAAAAAAAAGGAAACAAACAAATAATGTTTCAATAGCATTCTTTTTTTTTTTTTTTGTTTATAGATTAGTTTTGCGTAAGTTTTTCAAATCTTTTTCTAATCGAAATTAGTCTGCCACTCATTTTGGTTGCTGCTTTTACGGTACGGCTTGACAGCCGGCAAACTTTGCGTTATTTTCATAGCATTTGTACTAGTTAGAAAAGGTGAAGAAAACGGAGTAGACAAGGGGGTGGAAATGGGGGGAGAGTTCGGAGTAAAAAAGGGCGTATTGAAGTCACAAAGGCGTTGTAGAACCAGGAATTGTAAAAGCTTTCAAAGGATTATAGTATAGAGTTTGAAAAATATTATAGGTAATATAGAAGAAAGGTGGTAAGGTGCGAAAAGGGTGAAGAGAGTAGAAAAAGGCGGCGTAGAACTTAGAGTTGTTAAGTGGAAAAAGGGAGCAAAACCGAAATAGAAAATGATCAGCGAAAAATATATATACATATTTATATAAATTTATAAACATAGAATTTCATGTGGAATTTTTGCAAAAGAGAATATTAATAAAAAAAAAGTATTTATATAGAAGTAACAAAAAAACGTACTTAAACAAATGACAATGACTGTGAATTTGTTGCGACATTTTGCGCGTGTTTTTGCAAACATTTTTTATCACAACAAATTTCTTTGCCTCAAATATTCAGTCAATAATAATAATATTTGTTAATTGAAAGTGTATAACAAATCAACAACAAAAATCTATTTTAACAAAAACAACACGTACAAACAACTATTTCAGTAATTTGCATACACACAAAAACAAAAAAGAGAACAATTCAAATAATAATTGTACTTCGAAAACTTACATTTGCAAAATTACAGCAAAATATTTGATAAAATTTCTAAAAAGAAAAAAAAAAACACTTTAATTTTTTCAAAAATAACTTGAAACGATTTATTAAATTATATATGTTAAAATAGACAAATATGAGAGTAGTGAATTATTAATAAACTGTTTTATTTAACATAAGCGTAGTTAAATCAATGAAACTTACTTCTAACAAAATGAAGCTCATTTCGATATAAGTTGTAAAAAGTGAGACAGCAAACATGTAATGAACATTTATTTGTCATTAGCAAACACATGGGCAGCAGCCGCGACCGCGCAAAGTGGGCAGTGGGTGTGGCACAATGGCAAGTCCTGCCACACTTTGCGGCACTGGCAGCAACAGAACAACAAACAATCCTTGTAGTGAGTGAGTTATTTACAAAGAAAAAAATATTAAAAAAAAAAATAATATGCAAAAAGCAACTCAAGACAGCGACAGACATGTATCCATGTGCGCTTTATTATTATTATGCATTGTATTGTATCTACATTTATATTCAATTATATACTAAAACTTGTTAAATAATTATATTCATGTCATACGAAATGAAACTTCCAAGCAAAAAACTAAAATAGTAACACATCTTCAATGACTTCCAAAAAAATAATAAAAATAAAATTAATCAATAACTTCAAACCGTTCGATTCGAAGGTACAGTGAAGCCGCCGCGAAATTGGCGTACTTCCGTGCGCGTTTTTGGCACAAAACCGATTGACGTTCAGCTCTCCGTCGCTCTCTGGCGATTTGTATTTATAAAACATACAATTTACAATTAAGCAAAAAAATATGAAAAATAATGAAAAACCGTTGAGTTCCTTTAAGCTCCTAAAAACATATGTACTTATAAATTTCCACAAAAGCGTGCCTAACTTTTTTAAAAATCCGCAGATATTCGTACCAACTCGAAAACCAAAAGAAACATTTATTTTCGCCTTCAGTGTTTTTTTTATTATTATTATTATTACCAATTTACATATATCATTTGTATTGAAATTAAGATACTTTTCTTTTGAAATAAGATACTCTGTTATAATTGCAATGAAATCTGAGCCGTTTTTCTACGCTCGTGCAAGTTTACGTGTGACTGTTTTTTTTTCTTTCCGTTCTTTTTCGTACTAATTAGAAAAATATATTATTATATATAAAAAACAAAAAAAAAATTATAATTGAAACAGAAAAATCATATTGTAAAACTTTGTAGTTTCCTTATTTCAATAAATTTCAATAAATCGTAACATTTTTATTAAAAAAAAAAAAAAAACACTAAAAATGCATTTTTCTACTTTATGTGTTATTTCGCTCTGAAGTCGTCGTTCCTTCGCAATGCACTAGCACTGCGCTCAAGGCTAGAATGCTGTATGAGCTGTTGTGTCCGATGTGTACATGAGAGTATACAATGTCCAGGCATGCAAATGTTTTGTGTTTCTGATTTTGCTGATTAAAAGGTGTTATTTGTTTTTGGCTACGATTTCAAGTTGTTCCTTCGCAACGCACTAGCACTGCGTTCAATGCTAGCACGCTGTATGTGCTATAGTGTTCAATGTGTGCATGGGAGTATACAATATTCATTCCGCGATTTTTTGCTGATCCAAAGCACTAGACAAATGTATAGTTATTCTACACATGCTGTAATGTTCGTTAGCGCATGGCTTTACTGTAATTTACATTGCGCCCCAACTCATGCAACTTACATGCATGTGATACATGTTTGTTGTTGGCGTTTCTTGCGTTTTTATTTAACAACAACAACTCCAGCAACAACATCGTTTAAGTCGTTGTTACAGTGTTGTCGTTGTCTCTGTTGTTGTTGTTGTTGCTGTTGTTGCTGTTGTTGCTGTTAACTTCCATTGAAACAATGCGAAACATCTGTGGCACTTCAACTTCTATTGGTGAATGCCACATGAATCGTATCGGCGGCAATGTCTGCAACTTCTTCACCGTGCCCCTGCCCCTGCCCCTCGTTCACTGCTGCTGCCGCTGCCACTGATGCGATAACTTTGTGTCCGTCACTTTTTTGCCGCTTGCTGATTGTTCTGTTCGCTGCTGTCCGTCTGTCTGTCCGTCCGTCTGTCTGAGCGTCGCCTTCGTTCTTTCATTCATTTGCTTGTCCATTTTTAAATGCTTGTTTGCTACTGAGCTCTTGTTGTTGTTGTTGTTTTTACCCCTCCTCTTGTTTTTTGTTTTGTTTTGCTTAATTTAAACGCTGCGCGCATCTTTTTATTGTTGTTGTTGTTGTTGTTGTTGCCATCTTTGCCGCATTGGCGCAGAAAAAGAAGTTCGGCAGCATTTTGTCGTTTTTATCGGCGACTCTTGTTGTTGTTGCTGTTGCTGTTGTTGTTGTTGCTGTTGTTGTTGTTGTTGTTGTCATCGCCAAGTGGTCATGTTTTGCAATGAAATTCTCTGAATTGCATCGCATTTTCATCATGAAAAATGCACGCTTACGCATTTAATGCATTGACCCTCTCCTCATTGTCCCCTGCCCACATTTTGCTTGCATTTTATAGGCTCTTCGAAGCCTCTTCTTCTTCTCCTTCTACTCGGCATAAGGAAACCGGTCAATGCGCAAGAATTGTGGGTTATCTGAGCCCATCATTGTTGCATGCTTGATGCTCTTGTATTTCAGCATCTCCTTCGCCTTCGCCTTCTTTCAGCAGCAGCACTTTCTCGTCTGCTTCTTCTTCTAGCTGCGATTCGTTCACTTGAACTTTGCCTGCGCCTTCGCACCCATGTGCCAATCAGCGCTGATAATGAGTCGACGACGACGACGACGGCGTTGGTGACGACGTTAGCAACAGGGTCGGTGTTGGTGACGCCGGCAGCGACGTCGGCAGCGCTGCTTGCTTGGTCAGTGAGTCAATCGTTGGCTTCACTTGAAGGGTTTCGCTGAAAGATTTGCGCCTTTTATAATTAGAAACAGTGTCGGTTCATCGTTTGATGTATGTGCGTCTGTGTGTGTGTGTGTGTGTGTGTGTGTGTCATCTGTTGTGGGTCGTGCGACTGTGTGTGTTTCCGGTATGCAAGCAATTTCGTTGGTATCGCTTATCGCGGGTCAAGCGTTGCTCATACGCTGCGTAAGCCCAACTTTGTGCACAAAATGCGATAAAAAGTTTCGCACGCCAAAGTGAACGTTCTCGTTGTTGTTGGTGTTGTTGTTGGTGTTGCCATTGCAGCTGCTGCGCTTGCTTGCCAACTAAACGCGGCGTATGTATGTGTGTGTGTGTGTGTATCTCGTACGTTCATACATGCCATGCCGGCTGAAATATTTGTTGAAAATACAAAGGAATTTCGTTGTTGTTGTTTTTGTTGTTTTTGTTGTTGCAACATTTCATTTCACATGCAACTTGCTTCGCAAATGTTACAAAAAAAAAAAAAAAATAATAATATTAAAAAAATACATGTACATACATATATACATATATATATGTACATATATATATGTATAGCGTATGAATGTTGGCCAATCAGTAAATTTCATTTATTGTATTTGCTCGACGCCCCCTCCCCCCCCGCGCCCATGTGCAACACATGTGCATTGCACGCGCGCGTCTCGCTTGGTTACATGCGATTTTCTTTGACGTCTTCGACGTCATGCACTCGTTTCTAATACAATACTAAAACAACAACAACAACAGCAGCAACAACAACAACAACAGCAGCAGCAACGAGCGCAAAAAGTATCTCGAACGTAAAATTCTTTTGCAGCTCGTTTTGGTATTTGTATTGTTCGCTGACGGCCGCACTGGCTGACTGACTGACTGACGGACTGAGTGAGTGAATGAGTGAGTGACTGAGTGAATGACTGAGTGAGTGCATGAGGGATTGCTTGACGACTCTTGTTGAAAGCACTGCTGATGCTGTTGTTGTTGCTGCTGTTGTTGTAATTGGCAATGAAAATTCCAAGTGTTTTTCAAAATGATTTTCGAAACACGTGCGAAAAAAAAAACAAAAACAACAAAAACAAACAACAAGCGAAGAAGAAGAAGCGGCGGAGGAGTAAGAAGAAGAGGAGGAGGAAACTGCAGCAGCAGAAAAAGCAGAAGAAGCAGCAGAAACTGCGGGAATAAAAGTTAAAACACGTAAACCGGTTCACGTTAAACTCATGCAACAACAACAACAACAGCGACAACAACAACAACAATACATTTAATTGCAATTGCCTTCATTTTGCGTTATTCCATTTAATTCAATTTTTTTTTTCGTGTTTTTTTTCAGTTTGAATTGTAAAAAAAAAACAAACAACAAAAAAAACAATAATTTTTAAGTACAAAAAAATAAGTAATTGTTCAACGTGTAACGACAACAAAAACAACAAAAACAACAACAATAACAATAATAATAATAATGCCAACAAAAGTATTTAAGTCAAGTTGCAATTAACGGCAACGACGGCAACAACAACAACAACAACAGCAGCAACAACAGCAGCAACAGCAACAAATGACGTGCAACCAAGAAACATGTTGGTGAGAGCCAACAACAATAACAACAACAACAACAAACAGTAGCAACAACAATGACAAGTGCGCGCACGTGTGTGTGTGTGTGTGTGTGTGTAATATTTAATTGATTTCTGCATAATTTCAAACAAAGAAGTTTTTTTTTTTTCATTTTCATTTTCATTTTTTTTTTCTCGCATAATTAACAAGTTTTTTTCATTAATCGTTGTTTGTTGTTTCTTCTGTTGTGGCTTTGTTATTTGTTGTTGTTGTGTTGTTGTTGTTGTTGCTGCTTTGATTTGTTTTGAGCGCCTTTTTTGCCTTTCAGTTAGCAATAC
>JBAMBP010002136.1:0-61001 GCA_037044515.1 Phortica magna | reverse complement strand
TGTAGTGAAAGCTCTGAAAACAAGTGCGGCATAAAAATGAAGGATCATACAATTGGCGTTTGCTCTGCTCCACTATAAAGCAGTACTTACGGGTGCCACACATATGGCACGTTTTATTTTTATACATATTATAACTGCTAAGGTAAGGAAAGTGAGCTCTGGACGGACGCACGGATGCTTTGGGGGAACTTATTGGTAAATACTCTAACTGAGAGAACACAAAAATGTGTTCACAATTTCCGTGATGCAAATACTGTTGTGGAAATCCTAAACTGGCTGTTAAATCAAAGAAACGTGTTTGAGCCATGTCAGCCACTTTAAATTTAACCTGCGTAAGGCCGCTGGCCTGTTTCGCCCACTCCCTGACCGTAATAGAATAGTCAGGGTTTTCCGATATACGCTTGTCATTATAGAAAGTGTCATTAATGAAGAAATACCCGGGATTAGTGTGTGATTCATTCAACTCTGTGGAGATACTATCACTGATGTCGAAAAACTGTTTTCCATTGCATATACAGGAGATTTTATCACGCAACTCAGTGAGATAATTTGATCCCAGACACTGAAATTCCTCAGCAAAAATTGGTTTTTCCAGAGTTTGGCCAATATGTGTAGCACGCGAGGGCTTGTAAACACGCACTGTAACCTGCAGATCGTCGTTAAGAGACTTCGGTGATGACACAGGAGGAGGCGCTACTAATTTATATGACACCTTAGAGCGAGTAAAAGGATTCGATTTCCAAGAATCTTTCCATGTGTTTATATTTTCATATGTTTTAAGCTTCATATTCGGGTGATCAATGACATCTTTAATGGGCATACGAAAAATCTCTGTATATCCAGGTTGAAATGTTATACTTTTTGGCTCATTGGGTACATCCAACAACTCCAGTGAACAGTTTTCTTTTACCGATTGGGTGTCCTCTAATTTGTTCTTTACTTTGAGTACTTTCTGACGATAATCTTCGAAAAATGATTGAAAAACTATTGGCGGCTTGCGAGTCGCACCTAACATGACATCCATCTTATTCAGATTCATTGTCTGAAAAAAAGTACAAGTTCTGCTTAAATATTTGAACTGTTTATTATCGATGAACTAGTATATGATAACTTAACCCTATTCTTCATTGCAAAATTTCTTTATCGCAGTTTTGTAGTTTATATTTAACTTGACTGACGACTCCGACTTTACAGTTGCTACATCTGACGGTTCTTGTTTTACTACTTCGGTTGCTGACGAATCAGAAGTCTGCTGAGCCTTTGGCTCTACGTAAACCCTTTGGAATTGCAAAATTTTGTCAGATTTATTAAAATACTTGAATTTCTGCTTGCAAGTGCTCTCAAACAAGGGATCACCAGGAACGTTGGCTTCATCTGGTTCAAAAAACACGTTGGTCCCCATTGACAAATCATATGTGCCTGCATATTTTAAAATTTTTGTTAAGATATGTGCCAGCAAACATTTGATTCTTCCTACCTTTAAAAATAATGCCATTTATTTCAGCCATTGGATGCTGGCTGTCAAACCCTATAAATTTAATCGCCGCATTCGGATCTGTCAGTTGTTGTGGCATTAACTGATTGTTAAAGTCAGCAAACACCAAATATTCAACCTCTTCATAGTCGGAATCGGAATCGCTCATGATTATTTCCTGTCCTTTTCTTTAATTTCTAATTCTAACAATCACAGTACCCACACAGCACTTCTCAGGCAGTCAAGTTGTCAATTACAAATCAAATAAAAAACAAATTGCCAATAATCAAAATTAGCTACATTTAAACAATTAATAAAAGTCGCGCGAGAGAGACTTGAAAAGTAAAAACAACGTCAAAACATATTTTGCTTGGGTCACAAACGTGTAACTGTGTTTCGCAAATAGATTTTCGTACCGATTACTTGGTCCGGTAATATAATTATATGTGCAACGCTACGGCGAAAAAGTTTTTCTTTCTCTCTCTGCAGCGCAGTTACGGTGGCAGTTCGTGTTGATTTTTTTCGTAAATAAATCGGCTTATTTTTGAAGTGCCTATCTTACAATTGTCGCCGAAAAACAATAAAAACAAGGCCCTTTTATTCTTTGCATTTAAAATTACTTACCGGTGCGTAACACATAACAATTTAACTTGAGAATAGCCTAACGTTATACATCGGCGTGTTAATTTTGACTTACTGGCAACCATTTTGGGCGAATTCACACAACACTACGTCAGAGAGTCTCGTTTAAACATCTCTTTTCCTTTTTGTTTTATGTGAGTGTTGTGTTGTTTTCAATTCAATTCGAAAAAAAGGCGGCATAAAAAATATATATAACACATTACGCCAATTTACTGCTTTGTTTGATTACCAAAACAGTAAAACAGTATACCACATGTGGCCGATAGGCACGTTTTGAATAAATTGTGCTAAAACAGTCAACGCTTCTTCTTACAGCAATATTTACTGCCGCCTTTTCTATTAGAGAGACAGAGAGCTTCTGTTTTGAAAGCTTAGAGTGAAGAAGCTGCGACCAAAAACACCGAAAAAGTTTAAATTCGTACGCAAAAAGAAAACAGAAAATATGGCAGACGATTTGTCATTGAATGAGGATCAGCTTTTGGACAATTTGGACGAGACCAATGGGGAGCAGGAAACAGAACTTGCTCATGAGAACGAGGTAAGTTCATATTGACATAAAAACAGGTTTGCAAAACTCAAAGGCGAAAGCACGAAAATGCGCCGAAAAAGCTCTGAGAATTGTGGCACACAAAGAGCGGCATAGACAATGGCAGCCATTTTGGTCGCGTCTTTAGTTGCAGAAAAGACGCCGTATTAATTTTCGTGCAACGCAAATTGGGCGTTTGCATTTTTGGTTAAAATCTAAAATTAATAAAACTTGATGCACAACAGGACGAAGCCAACATGCAAATTGATCCTGAATTGGAGGCAATAAAAGCCCGTGTAAAGGAAATGGAAGAGGAGGCAGAGAAAATCAAACAAATGCAGTCTGAAGTGGATAAACAAATGGCTGGAGGGTCTACGACTGGCCTAGCCACTGTACCGCTCTCGTTAGAAGAAAAACAAGAAATAGATACACGATCTGTGTATGTTGGTAATGTCGACTACGGTGCTTCGGCCGAGGAACTAGAGGCACACTTCCATGGCTGTGGCACCATTAACCGCGTTACCATTCTTTGCAATAAGTCTGATGGCCATCCAAAGGGATTCGCCTACATCGAATTTGGCGCTAAAGAGTTTGTTGAGACTGCACTTGCCATGAACGAGACTCTCTTTAGAGGACGTCAAATCAAGGTAAGCACAGAATCTCTTCTTCGCTAACCTTTACCTTTTTAATTGTGATGTTTTTCTTAAGGTTATGTCAAAGCGAACCAATCGCCCGGGCTTGTCTACCACAAATCGCTTTGCTCGCGGCAGCTTCCGCGGCCGAGGTGCGCGCGTTTCTCGTGCCTGCTGTCACTCCACCTTCCGAGGCACTCGCCGCCCAATGTAAGTTTCGTTGATGTTTTCACACGCAGTACAATGTCGAGTAACACAATCGGGTTCGCTAATTTCGGCTTGTCTTTCGTTCCAGAAGAGGTTACCGTGGTCGTGCGAATTATTACGCTCCCTACTGATTATTGTTTTATTCTTATTAGTAAGGTAAGTAAAATCAAAAAGTTTCCTTTTTGTTCCTTTTATTTGGGGTTTCATTTATATATTATTACTGCGATGTAATGAATTCTGTGTGTGAGACTTAAAATTTCAGGTTACTTGTGGTAATAGTTGCTTCAGAACAATAGATCGATAATGGTCTCAAAACAAGATAGCAAAATCATAACATTTGTCCGTCTGCGTTGTATATGTGTTTAATGGACATGCATAAAAACCATCTTTTCCTGTCTGGATCTTCAAATTTTGAACGATCTTACAAATTCTGACTCAAATTGGTAAACTCTATTTCAAAATTCAAAGTTAATCGTTTTAAGTAAAATGACAGACAAATATTTGCTAGTGGGTACGAATAAAAAGTATTTTTTAATACGATGGGGTTACTTTTTTGACTGACTTGTTCACCTATACCGTTATGAAGCGCTTGTGAAACTTGGACAGTTTTAAGCATTTAAGGAGTTGGCTATCTCTTGTTAAATTTTTATCATAATGCATGTTTTGAACAAATCGCGACCATGTGTTCTGCACACATTTATCCATCATCGTTTTTATTTCTGACATTTTAATTTAATGCGATCAATTTGATTTCAGATTTTTTACTATTGATTATGTAATTTCAAAAAACATTATTTTATTGCCAATAAAATACTTCTAAATAAATAAAGAAAAGAACACCAACAAAAAAAATGATTGTACAAGATAAAACATAAAAAAGATGTAGCTTAAAAAAGAAGAATATACTGGAAAAAATAAAAAAAAAAAAAACAATAAAAAAAGGATAATGATAACAAGGATGCAAAAAGAACTACAAATAAACTTGGCTATAATGTTTTTTGAACACTCCAACACCAAAAAATCCCCTTTTTTAAATATTTTCATTTTCCAAAACAACAACAACAACTTTCAACCGAAAACAACAGTTTATAAAGAAAAAAATAAAAGAAATGAAAAAAAAAAAACACATCAACCGACGAAAAAAGGCAAAAAAAAAAATGCAATAAAAAGAAAGAAAAAAAAATTCAATCAGTAAGGAACCATGAAAAAAACTGAATATAGTAAAAAAATGAAAGGAAGTAAGAAAAAATGGCAACAAAAAAATATATAAAAGAATGGATGAGCTAAAAGAACGATCAACCGAAAAAAACGGCAAAAAAGGAACACCATAGCAAAATATATTTCAGAAATTTTGAAAATATTACAAAAAAAACTGTATAAATTTAATTCAAAACGTATGAACCACAAAAAAAGAACAAAAAATATAACGACTTATTTAAAACATTTTTAATAGTCTTTCATTTGGGGCGAATTGAATAAATGGCCGTGGGATTTTAGGACCATGTCACGACGATGAGAAGCAACATGAAGGTCAGCAAAAAAGTGGTGAGTCAAGGTTAGTAAACTTCCAAATTGAAAATGTTAATATTATTATAATAATATAATATATTGCGCCTAGAAAAATAAACAATAAAAAAAGTTTGAACATCAACAACGCAATTACAACAGTCCGTGTGAACGAGGGTATCGTCTGAAAGAAAAGAAAGCTTCGCAACAACATTCAATGGGGAAAATTACATGAACGTACCTTACGGTACGAGGGTATATTAGTTTTGTGTTCGTCGAAATGTATGTAACACCCAAAAGGAGGCGTGCCTGATCCTGTAAAATATATGTCCTATCTCAAAATTGGGCATTAACTGCAACTAATTATTAATTGTAAGGTTTCTAAGTGTACTATCTGGTTTTCATGTTTCTGTCCGATGTTCGATCAATAGCCGTTTTTTAAAAACAATTAGCAATTTATAAGTTGTCAGCAATTTGTGTTTCACAATTGATAATCTTGCATTGGTTCAATAGCATCATACAATGTGCATGATTCATAATTGGTTCGTATCCTAGTTGGATAGAGTGTAATAACATGAAGCCAAAATAGAGAAACTTTATATCTCTGGAACCAATAGGTTTTGAATATTGAAAATGGTTACATATGATATTAAATGGAATTAAAAAATAGACATAACAAAGCCCTGAACCAGTTGTTATGAGTTTAAGGTACAGAGTATTTTCAAGTCGAGCGCTGTCGACTGCAACTTTATTCAGATTCCGACTCATTCTTTGTTTGGGGATGATTTTTGCCCGAACCGCCAATAAAAGTGATTTTAACAGCAGGTTTAAGTTCAAATTCCAACAAATGTTTTATTTTTGAATTAACTTCAACATTTTCTGTGACAAATATATATGTATTAATTAACCTTAAACAATCAAAAACAAATATATATATTTCTCTACGTCAAAACATTCTTTATAAGCTGAGGAGTTGAGACATATCCTAAAAGAAGAAGAAACTTGTATACTGCCTTTTAGTTAAATTTGAAAATAAAAAACTTCATGAAAATCCCAATTTCAACTAAAAATGGGTTCTATTTTATGTTATATTTTAAGCATGAGTCTTGTGGAACACTCTGGACTTATAGAAAAGTTGAATTACTTTCAAATAAAAATCAGTTTTGTGTAGTGAGGTTGAATTTATTGTTTCATAGAAGGTTTTTTAATGTGCAAATACAATACTCTCGCATTCATAGAATTTTGTGAAGGGGGAAAAATTCAGTAAATGCGTTTGGGTTTTTGTTTCTTTAGGTGTTTATTTGATTTAATATTTTTGTTTGGTTGTTTAATTTGTTGCTGTGACATTGTCGCTGTGGCTGTGTTTACAAAACTAAGACAACATTGCTGTTGGTCTCGGGGCGAAGATCAGTCTAGTTCTTCTTTGGTTGCTGGACAGCAGCCTGAACCAGAGGCAAGTTCTTGCTGATAAAGCACTTGAAGCCACGGAAGGCCCAGGTGCCGGCATCGGACTTAGCCTCGTTCTTGTCAGCGCACTTCTCGATTTCAGCCTTGACTGCGTTCTTGTCTTCTTTGCCCTGGCCCAGCTGCTTGACTAGGTTTTCAACATTGAAGCCCTTGGTGGAATCGAACAATTGGAATTTCTCAAATATGCATTTGATGTAGTTGCGTGTGATCTCATCATCGGGATAATCAAAAGTCTTGTACTTTGCAATCAGCTCCTCGGTGACTTTGTTGGCCTCGCCACACTCCTTGCGCGCCTTCTGTAAATCTTCCTGGCTACGTACCTTGAATTCGGCAGCAGAGGCCTGACAAAAAAAAAATATTCTTTATTCTAAGGATTCAACTCTTCCGATCCTGCTTAAATACTCACCAAAGCGAGCAGCGAGCACAAAACGATAGCAACGGCGTTCTTCATATTGAAAGCTTATGTGTTTTCTTAACTTTTGATATTTGTGTATTTTAAACTGAGGCACTTGGATTATGGCACCTTGTCAAAAAGTCAACTGATAATATCAAAGCGTAGAACTGCGGCTTTTATACTTTCGAAGCCAGCCTTTGTTGCTCAATCGAGTCACTCATTCGCTTCGTCGCTTGCTCATTCGTTCGCTGTTGAGTGCAATTCCCTAGTTGTTGCTGTTGTATTGTTTGTCGGTAAATCACGCCCCCGCAATTTGACGACAATTTAACCGTTACACATATAAAGCTCGTCAAGTGTGCCACAGTCTCCATACTATACCGTGGCCGGTGTTTTTCCTTAATTTTCTGTGGGTTGTTCAATTGAGTTCTAGTAGCTTCTGTGCGAAATTCGGAAATTTCTACGAATTTGTAAACAAACAACCACTTATTAAAATTGAATCTACGCATAAATGCTCTTGTTTGTTCAGATTGCATAAATTAGGTTTGCGGACAATTGCTGCATTTCAAAACAAGGCCCAACCTAATTGAATGCTTGGCACTCATAATTTCCATGATGAGATTCTAACTGGTTCAATTATATTTTCATTAAGAAATTCTAACTGGTTCAATTTAAAATAAGATTTGACATTTGATAATCTACAGGTAATATTATTATAGAGTGGGCAGCATCTTTATCATGAAGCGATCACGAAATCGTTTAAGGTCGGGCATAGTACTAGTTTAGGTTAAGAGAAAGTCGTTCTTAGTCGTCGCCAACTTTAAGGGGTATTCTCATCAAAAAAAATTGTAAAAATAGTTTCTTCATTTTCTTTTTTCAAAAATGCAAGAAAATCATTTGAAAATTGTGCAATTTATATGTATAAACGACGTTTCCTTTTCGTATTTACTTTAAAATTCTAAGAATCTAGATGTGATTGTTTTGGAAAACCATTGTTGAGAACGGTCATACATGACTACTTCGATTTCTCTTGCCGTCCTGATCATTCCCATGTATACTTTGTGGGGTTTTAGTCCCCTTCTTCCATGTCTAACATACATTTGGGCTTAAACAAACTACATATACCTGGAGTACTAAGTATCGGCGATGCTTCTTATACTCTTATTCAAATTTCGAAGGTTATGTTAATTTTATAAATAGTTTTCGAGTAAAAAGATTTGGAAATATATTCATATCCACCAAAAACAGTTTTAAAATGTTTAGTCGGGCTTGAGGAGAACCTCCTCTTAGAGCTTATGTACTCAACATATGTTTTGTTCTTTCATCGTTTTCTTTGAGTGATCGTTTTTTTTGTTCTCGTGGAATCGTGACCGTTGAGTGAATTTTCACTGTATTTCACTTAGGTTGCGAAAAAATATGGTCTTAGATAGAAAAAGCTGTTTTTGAAAGAAGTCATTTGATAATTGTTTGTCTCATTTGAGATTTAGGTAATAAAAATAATTGTTATAGATTTCAAATGAGATCCCAAATATATTTATTATTCAATTTTAACAGTTTAGTGAAAGACTCTGTTTCAACTTTTCAAACTCAATGGATTTTTAACATGACTTTTACTTTGAACTTTTGAGCATAAAAAAAGAAAACGAATTTAACCTTTATGGCTTATCACAAGAGCGAATTATGTTCGTAATGATCATGCTCAGAATGCATGCAGCTATTTAATGGTATTCATAAACTAAAACGATAAACAACAACATTGTTATTATTATTAGTACTGTTATTGTGTTTGTTGTCGCGTTCGCATTATTAATATTATTATTGAAAGCGCGCACAGTAACAATTGCAATCAGAGAATAGAACAGAGTTGAGCAAAGCAGAGTGAGGGCGATGGTGACGGCAACTGCACTTGGGCCGCAACTGCCCAAAATCTCGAATCTCTGTTCACTTGACCCCGTATTTGATTGGTACAAGTGCAGTTTTCTTTTTTTTATTTTATAACAAAATTATGTCTTCTCTGTGTGAGTGTGCATCTGTGTGCGTAAGTGAGTGAGTGAATGAGTGAGCATTGTGTTGTACGCCAAGTAATCGCACTTGGACACCAACTAATAACAAAGTTTCTTTCAGTTTAACAAACAAATGGAAAACTACCATCGCATGTTATATCATATATTGGATGTATGGCTGTATATGTATGTGTGTACGGTTTCCAACGCTTGAGATCGCGATCGCCTACTATGAATTGTGTCGCATTAATTGAATTTGCAAAATTACTCAAAACATAAAATGGGACTGCACGTACAATACAGTCCCGTCCGCCCGTGCAGCCAAATACAATAACAAACGTCGCTGACACCGGCACTGTTGCCGGCATAAACTCATCGGTGTCACGTTGGGTAATTCTCCATAATCGCGCTTACACTTGTCTGTGTGTGCATATGAGCTGATTGCATCTCTAATAGTCAGACTGCTTTAATATACATATATTCTCGCACATATACATGTATCATGTTCTTGTTTAGACTAAGTGACGTGTTGTATGCAGTTAAGGATCGATGACAACAATCACCATGCCTCAATTTATTTATTATTTAGACTACTGAGAATTTCGATTTATTAAACTTTTATAAACAAGTATCAGATGAATACGTTCCCAAGTTGTTTATATCTATTCAAAAAATAAAATTTGTTTTTTTTTTTATATAAGAAACATGAAAGGTTGAGTTTTGAAACCTTTCTGTATGTCATTTATCAATTGGAGCAGATTCCTAAAGAACTTTGATAATCATTCAATCAACTAAAGCAGAAAACTAAAACCGTCCCCAAGTGCTGCTTAGTTAATGTCAAAGTTGGCATATATAACCCAGTGACCACCAATGTTTTTTCTCTAATCCACCAAAACTGGTGTTGCTTTAGACAGCTGATAACAGACATAGACATCTTTAGAAAACGAATCGAAAGTATAATATCCAATATCAAGATTGTAGTTTACGTAGAGCCCTAGAGCTACGATCACTAAAAAAAACAATCAATTTTTTAAGCAGTTTTATTTAGAATATTATTACTTCATAGTAAACATTTTTTATGTATGTATGTTTGGTGTGTGGATTACATGTAAATAAATTGTCTTTAATGCAGACCTAAACTCATTAACTAAAACTGTTTAAACTAATTAGCAACTAAAGTTAAATCACATCAACTTAAATAAACTTAATCACAATTCCGAAACAGTTCTGTAATTTCGCAAATGTTATGCAAAATCAATAAAAGTATAAAAAAGAATTATATAAAAAAGGAAACATTATTTTGAATGATCTTTAAATAATGAAATTAATACGAATTAATTTTCTTCAATGGCTTAAGTCAATGAAAAATAAATGATTAAACAATTTGAAGCAATAATTTTGTAATTTTTATGACTTTTTGTTGTTTCATTTTAGGTTTAGGCTCATTACTTATACAAAATAATATGAATTTCAATCAATGCTATGCAAGTTGTTTCACAAGCTTAATATATGCAAATGCAAATCAGATCAGATCACTTTTTGAGTCCGACACTGGCTTAAAGTAGAGTTGTTAATTGTAAAGAATGAACATCACATGTCGCGATGTTTTACAATAATATTTGGTAAATTATCAAATGTATCCAGTAGAGTTTGTAATGCTTTGCTCTATGTCCATAAAGACTTTGTTGTTAATTTTGGTTGTGAAAATGCAATCAAATAAAATCAAAAGAAAATCGAATGCTTAGCGAAACATTCGTTGTTGTACCTATGCCTTAGATTCGTTTTTTTCCGGAATGGTTCGCAGAGATTTTGTTAGAGCTGCATTTACTTCTGGCTTGTCGCAGCTAACCATTAACTCTTCGATTTCGCGATCAACGTCAGGTATGGGATCACGCCAATAGTTAAAGTTGGAGAACTCCACAGCGGTTTCATCATGCTTGACTGGCGGAAATAGTTGATCGGCAATGTACGTCATGCTACAATAGCTGTAAGAGAATTTTTTTTTTATTAATATTTCTTCAAAACTTTTTTCATATGCTTCAAAACAATGATATATGTTTACCATACGTGAGTACGTTTAAAAATTTTTCAATATCCTAAAAGTATGCTATAATTTTTGACATTGCGGTCTTTTTTTAATATTTTTTATATTATATTTGTGTGATGAGCAACCATGAAAATGATATATCGAAAATAATTGAACCAAAAATCGCATTAACTTCAACACAAATTTATTTAAATAATAACTGTACAATATCACTTTTGCCTAAAAGTATGCTATTATTTATTTTTATATTTAATTATCTATAAAAATTGCCAACTTTTTGTTAAAGTATATAATTTTAAAACGCCTTTTAAGATTTATAACGAGTCTTAAGCCTAATATATCCAATAATATGCTTTTTACCAACCTATAAATATGCTATACAATTTTTATAACACAGTTTTTCGTTACCAATACGTCACATTTGACTCACAATTTTTTCATATCTTAGATATTCTTTATTGCACTAATTTAAAATTAATTTTTATTTATTGTCCGCTTAAAATTATGCTGTTTTTACCTCCTCAAATGAAAACATTAAACATTTTGGCATATTTATTTAGTGAAATGCGTTTTCAAAATGTGAAGTAAATAGCATTTATAGCTAAATATTAGGAAAATGGGCGTCTTTTAAATTAAATTTGCTGCAACTTATACTTAATAACTTAAACTAGACACAAACTTAACCTGCGTTCGACCAACCGATCGAACGCACCACAAAGAACACTCACAATATGAACAGACTGCCTACATTTTTCTTAACAACCTCATATTGGAGCTTTACTGTTACAAAAGCACCACAAATCAACAAATATTTTATAATTAACAAATTCTTTCTTCTTCAGAAAAATATCACAAACTTCAGTCTGTTCAGCTTTGTTCAGTGCTGCTCTATTTTTTTTTTCAATCTGTCATACTTCTTCAGTATAGACGATACGTTCTACGTAAATAATTGGTTCGTGAGTGACACCTTGTAGTTGTTGTTGTCAATCTCGTTGCCATCTTTGTGGTTCATATTACCAATGACGTCACCGTCATCCTCATTGCTATCGACGTCGCCACAATTCGGCTCAGAATCGCTGAATCTCAGCTCGTCGACTTCCTCATCGTCGTCTAATACATCGTATAAATAAAAATCACCATCGTCGTCCTCCAGGCTCAGTGTCGGAAAGTATTCATCAACTTCCAGCGATTGATTAATGTAGCCTCTATAAAATTTAACAATTGGACAATGGAAATTTTGTTGAGTAAGTCTTTCACTTTGGTTACTCATAACATTCAGCGACTGACTGGCTAATTGATTGTTTGGTGGTGCAGTTGATTGTTTGATTGATTGATATTGGTAGACTGTAGTCAAAGTCCATACTTGGTTAGGCTTGACTTGATTTAAATTGCTTTTACATGATTTTTGATTAGAATGAACAGACTTGAGTTTGTTTTTAACACTTAGCACGAAAAATTATTACATGAAGTTAATACGATTGTTTTGGCCAATTAAGTTTTGATTTATTTTATTATTTTGTTTTTAGCAGTGCTCCTCATAATGAACTTAAGAATGCATTGATTAACACGTGATGCGATACTATGTAAGATGGAAAGTAGCAAATAGTATTGAACCCTACACCGAAATTCGAAGGAAAAAAACAAAAAAAAAAAACAAATGTTTTCTTGGTACTTACGAAGATTGGAATGTTTGCGTGAGCTCGTGCTTCAGTTCACCTTTGGTGTTAATAGTAAAGATGCGCATGATTGGTATGCCCACAGCGCGATACGCCCAGACGTCCTGTACCGCAGCAATAAAAAAAATACACAAGAACAAATAAAACTTATGTCAAATGAGATAAACATGTCGCAAACTCACATTAATGCGATTGCCATAGCCAGCATAGAATGGATCCTTGTTGGGAAACAGATCGCGTATATCGGAGAGGCAAGCAATCTTGAACTGCTCCGGTTTCTTTTCAATCACTTCACGATGGAATGCCGATATCAACGAGGTAGGATTCAATAGCAGCGGTCCCTCGGGTAACATTACATTGCCCTGACGTATCGAGCGTAGATATTCGCGTGTAACACGCGACTGACCGATGGCACGTGCGGACAAGTACAACAGCTTATAGCCGTTTTGCTCAATCTTCGAGAATAACTGTGCGACGCCCAACTGTGCCCAGTCTTTGCCCACCATGGGCAATATGTGACCCAATACATCCGACTTAGTGATAGTGCCATCAATATCGGAAATGACAACTTTGTCATTATGACGCCAGCGGAACAAGTAACACTTGCAACGTGTTGTGCCCTGATAGGCAGTTGTAACGCTGAACTCAATCTGGTTCATGCCCTCCTTAAGATTTAGTTTTTTCTATAAGCAAAAAAATATATGAAATCAAGCAAATTAGTGACAGAAATTTAACTTACAATCGCTGAGGAACTCAAACGCAATGACTTCTTATAGCGTTCCTTTGGCTCATCACTCTTATTAGATGACATTGAGAGATCCTCCAGATTGTCTACCATAGCTGAAGTATTCTCCGCGTTGATTAGTGATTCTGTCTTGCTCAACGTCTTTTCGCTCACATCGGGCGTAGCAGGTCGTGACGTCTGTGTGGCCACCGCAGTTAAATCACCATCTGCAAATAGGTAACATATTTTAATAAATGTTATTGTTTGCTTTCTTCATGTTTTGTTACCCTTTTCGTCGCCCTTCTCATCTGTTTTAATAATCTTAATGTCTGCATTGCCAACGTTGCTGCCTTGCGAACGACGCCAATTCCACCATGAGCGTTTTGTCTGAGCTGCATCAGCATTGACGGGTGTTGAGAGATTGCCATCAACAGACTCCATGGATTCCTTGTTGTCATTATCGATCATTTTGTCATTGTCATCGCCAGGGTGTCCGGACATGATCTGTTTAACAGCTTCCTAGTAAATTAAATTCTGATTAGATTTCTCAAATTTACAAAGATTCAAGCTCAAACATAAATTTTATAAGTAAAACAAAAGCAATAATGATAACATAATAATAACAAATGAATACTTTTTGCATTTTGCAGGCACTTACATCTGTTAATGGCTTCTGGAAGATTATAATAGACATGACAATAGGGCATGCAGTCGTCCAAGTGTAGTATTTACCACCAAGACGCACAACTAAGTTGGGCGATGAAAACAGACTGGGGTTCTTGCATACCTAAACAGAGCAGTGTCGGATTGCAAAAGGTTAATTGAGCTATGCAAATAGTTATGGCTGTTGAGAATGATGAATTGCTTTTGGGGGCACAGTGCATTGCAAACATTGTTTTTGTTTTTTTTTTCATTTTGTTTTTGTGCATATCATATTGTCAAACAGTTAGTCAAAAACTCAACATAAAATCAAAAGCAGAACATAAAAATAAGTCAGAAAAAATAACTTACATCCGCAAAGCTAATTATGTGTTGATCGAACTCCTCGTCCGATGTTTCACCATTTTCATTCATGCCACACAACGACAGAGCGCCAAATTCTGGATAACTATGTATTGCAAAACAAAATGTTAGTTAAATTAGATCACCGATTGTGTAAATTGAAATATGAAATAGCATACTTATTATCTTGTTGCTTGTCATCGTAATCTGAGTCGATGCTCTTCTGACCCTCCAGTGAACTGGGTGAGTGCGGCAAACTGGTGCCATTGCCACTCTCCTCATCGCCGCTCTTCGTGGCTTCTTTGATTAATGGAGTAGGAAAGTAAAGTGCTACCATTTCAGGATCCAAGTTGCCAGTGTCCAGATCGGACAAATATATATCAGTTGCCTCGTTTGCCTGCTTGCGTATATTATTGGCTTTCTTCATGAAGCTAAACATGTTGCTCAACATCGACTGACGCTCGGTTTTCAAGTTATTTAAATTACGCGCAGATTCTTTCGTCAACTCGGGCGTTGGCAGCTCGCCCCATTTCCATGATGCGGCATTCTTATCGGAATCATGATGCTTTGCGCGCATCGTGGTCTCCAGCTCGCTATCGCTTTGTATCGGTGTGGATGGGCGCCCAGCGCCACGTACTCCAGCCCCGCCAGCACCTGTGCTAGTTGGTGTAGTGATTTCTGTATCACTAAAGAAGTGTATGTCCAAGTCGTGCATGCACTGTGTGGATGGTGTGTGCGGCAATGTGCTGCCTGTACCACTACTTAAAGGGCTTTCATCACCGCCATTGGCCGTTATAAGTGCGGCCGATGCTTGCTCGCCAGACTGTGGCGTGAGCTCATTGTTTGAGGATGAGTTTGTTGCATTTGAGATCGTTGCGGACTGTGTGTCAGGTTCGTCGCTAATCGGACCGCTAATTGTAGCTGCCGCTATTATGCCATCACCACCATTGGCATCGCCGATGACTGCCGAGCCCACAGAGCTGCTCGAGGATGTCTTCCGTTGCGAGTTCTTTTTCTTCATTTGTGACTTCTTGCGACGTTTCTTAGTCTTGCTCTTTGACTCATCCTTTATTTGGTTGGCAGTTGTTAAATTGACAACAAGATTATTTTCATCTTTTATAGCATTGCTGCCACTGCTAGGTATCTCCATGGGCTTTGTGGATTGCGCCAAATCCAATTTGATCTCAATTTCAGTTTTGAAAGGAGCAATCGTTTCTTTTTGATTACGCTCTGATTGTGTGCTGTTGCTCCAGTCCTGTATGAATTGAAGACAACACAATTAGTTTTCTTATCAAACACATTATGGTGGTGCGACTTACCTTCTCCTTGCTGACGGCATCAAATTGAAAAACTTCTTCATGTTCTGCCCATTCTTGACGGATCTTTTGTGTGGTATACTCCTTCACGCGCTCGCTTAGTGTGCTTCGCTCGAGCGTGTTATCAGTGTGTCTGTAAAAATGATGTTTTACGTCAAGCATATTGCAATATCAGGGAAATATAAAAAGCAAAATGACTAATGTCCGATAAGCCGAATGACTCACCTGCGATGACTGTAATCGGAGACTTGATTCTCGAATTTCTTGCCATCAGCGACCGCTTCCTTGGGCGCATCCTTCGAGAAATCAATGGAATTGCGTCTGGGCAATGGCAATGGCAATGCTATTTGCAATTCATCGCTAGCGTTTCTAAAATGAGCACAGTGCAAATGAAAATATGCAATGATTTGTAGTAAGCGCAACTTACTTTGCTTTCTCGCTTGCCGTGGCGCTGATGTGTGCAGCCTCAGCGTTTACGTTATCATTGGGGAAATACGATTTTGGTATGGGCGACGTAGCCAAATTCTCAGGCAACTCATCGCTTTCCGACTCGGCGCATTCCTCCACAAAGAACGCCTCACCGGAGTCACCTAGCTTCATTTGTATGTCCACGGGCGCACCATTGATTTCTATGTCCACCTGTTAATCAATAAACAATTTCATGAAACGCGAATTGGCAATTTTGCGCATATGATTATCAAATAGCTATGCGTTTATATGTGTCATATGAGCACTTCGCAGTAAATAAAACTACGCCGTACGTCTTGAAGTTTGTTTTACGCATTTACTTACCACTTTCTCACGGCTGCGCAGCACGCCCAACTTGCCAAAGCGCACGTGGAACGGCGAGCAATGAAACTCGCCATCGGGCTGCTCTACCACGATCACATCAATGGCACCCGTAAGCGTTGCGGCATTGATGTCATTGTAGAACTCTTTGAAGTTGCTGAAAACACGCGCCAAACTATTCATTTTTATATGCACGCCCCTTTATTTCCTTGCCAGCGCTTGCCAAACTGTAACAATCGAACGGTGCTTTATTATACGTTCGTCTTTATTGTTTCCGCACAATTGTTTTCTCAATTTTTCCTTGTCGCAATTTCAACTTAGTCTGCTTCTATTTGATCAAATGTTTTAATTGCATTTTAATTATGGCATTATGTGCTTATAAAGTGCCGGCCATTTTATTGCCAGTGGTGCGCACTTTAACTTCTTGTTTCCTCCACTCTTTCTCGCTCCCGTGTTGCCAACGTCAATTCAAAATGGTCAAAGATTGATTGCGTTTTGCGAAAAAATAACGCAAAAAATTTTATTTATTTTTATTGCTGTTGTTTGTTTCTTTCCTAAAAGCAAAATAACGAAAAGGGCATAATTAGTCAACTAATACATAGTTTTTTTTGTTTTTTTTAATTGTGATAGTTAACACAATGAACATTCTATGAAAATTAATACAAGCATTCCTGATAAGATATGAAAGGCACCAGATAAAGTCAAATTATTGAAAGAAATTTCAAGCTATTCCTGAATTGGTTTGTAGTTCGTAAAAAAAGTGTTTGTTTTTGTCGAAGTGTATTCTGCCAAGTTGATTGAGCACTTGTTTTGTTAAATTAATCTTTACAACATTTGACGTTGCGGATTAAAAGTGCATTGTAAGCAAATAGAAAAAAAAATAAAGAAAATCAGTAAACGAACAAACAATATAAGGAAAATGCTTGAAAAACTCGTGCACTTATTTATAAAAATAAGAAAACATAAAATTTTTCTAAAAGAAAAAAAATGTGAATAAGAAAACACGAGAATTGAAACGAATTTTTACTTTTCGCAAAGGAAGAACAATCAGGAAAATTAAATAAAAAAAAAATACATAAAACAAATTTTTGTTTTAACGACATTCGACATTATTCAAGCACAATTTTAAAAATAGATTTGTTCAGACAAGAAGCTCTGTTAAGGTGAATTTGTTGTTTTTCATGTCGTTTACATAAAATAGGTTTTGTTTTTTTTTTTTCATTTTGTTTGCCTAACGGAAGTGTCAGGTACGGTTTGAGGAGGGCAGCGACGATGTTGGCGGCAGTGTTATTTGGTTTGCACTAGTTTTGTTAGACCAAAAAACCCGCCCGACCCCACCGTGTCTATGAGTCATGTTCATTTTCAAACCAAAAACTTTTGTTCCGTTTTGTTTAATGTCATTTATAGTCAATTCGAAAACATTTTGTTGTATAGATCTCAACTAGTTTCCAATAAACAATAACAATTTCTTTCTGTCGACTGCACGTGACCAATGCACCTGATAAGGCGATTTGGGCAGCCGTCTAAGTGCGCTCAGCAATGCGAAGAATCACTAACGAACGACATGATGAAATACCAGTGATTACAGAAACAATCTAATATAATTTTATACATACTCTAAGGCGATTTAAACTGTCTGAGGTTTAAAAAGTCAGACTATTCAATATTGATAAGATTTTCTTGCTCAACTGATGCATAATTGATTAACAGATCTGGTGAGATGAAACTGTTAGTAAGCTTCGGTTTAATTACGAATTGCGAAATCAGTTGACAATTGTATTGCATTGTGTAAATATTGAATCTAAAGCAAACGCAAGTTCAAGGCATGCACTTAACCTAGCCCTGTTTGATGTTGATCTTGTTGTATTCTCATGATAAATACAAACAATTTCAAGTAAAACAAAAAAGTTCAAGACAACAATTCATTTAAAAGCAATACACAAGTAAGAGTAGGGTGCAAAGGCTGTCTACACTTGTGAGAATATATAATTCCGTTAGACTGCCATGGACAAAAACGAAATTTTAAATACAATTAATACATTCATTAGAATAATTGGCAATTGTTGTTGTTGTTGGTGTTTTTGCTTTGTGCACTCATTGAGCGGAAATTGCTTGTGTTCGATTAGAGAGTTGTAGCGATTTAATGGTTAATCTCTTATCATATCTGCTATTCGCGTCTCTTTGCTGTGCGAGTATGGAAAACACGCTCACAACTCTTACTAAATTTAGACATGCGTTTGTCAAGCGAACAAAAGCAAAGTCAAGCATTAAACACATACAAACATACAAAGTATGGTATGTTTGTTTGTTTGTGTATTAATCATGCCACTTGTGTATCACGCGATGCCATGCCATGCCAAACGGTTCGATGAAGTTGATTGTATTTGTTTGTGTACGACTCACAGTCTTCAATAAATCAATAAAAAACAAACTTTATGAATGTGAATGTGTATAAAAAGAAACTTGCCATGATTGTTGAAAGTTCAATGTACAAAAAATGAAACAATATAAATGAGCTACGCAGAAAAACGAAAAAATAAATAAATAAATAAAATAATTTCGTTAAGATAAGAAAAAGCAACGAGCAGACGCACTATGATTTTTAACTAATTTTCTAAACAAAATAAAAAATTGAAGGTGTTTTGTTTTTATTTCAAATAATTACTTTAGTTCTAAAGAAAACTCTGCATTTAAATGTTCATGGTTGATTGGAGCAACTTTCAACTTATGCGAAACTTTGTGTTTGATTCTCACTTTCTCTGCAAACGCACAACAAAACAAAGCAAAGCACAGCAAAGTAAGTAAGGCAAACAATAACAATGCACACAAAGCCAGCGACATCTTAGGCTGGCCTTGTCTTTCACATCAAAAAACAACATTGAGAAGACATTGCATTTGTAGTGACGCATTGCAAAGAAGCAGGTGCCGTACAAAGAACTAAGTAATCAAGTTATCAAGAAGAGAGCGAATAGTGTGAATAAGAGTAGTCGTAAGAAACTTCGAATTTAACAACAAGAAAATATGAACTTGTGCTTATTATTTAATGACGTTAGACAAAATAATGAATGCTTGTTGATAATTGAAATAAATGTTATGCATTTTCTTTTTTAAATCAAAACTACAGCAAAAATTAACTTTTGTAAAGTCACGAACGAACGTTTGTTTTAAACGATTTCTGATCAGTGTAGGGTGTTCAACAACTAAACAAAGGTGAACTGTTGCCGGGCAAGCAACGCGAGATTCAATACAAATACATAATAACAATCATCAACTACGCGTTTCTAATGTACAATTTATTAAGTTTTTCTATATTTTTTTCTGCAATTTATCGAATAAACAAAACAAAATTGTGCTTTAGTCATTGGCACGACGAGCAAAGTCCAAACAGTGAACGTAGAAAATAACGAGAAAAAATTACACAAACACGCACACACAATCACACACACACACTCACATTTGTGCAAAGCGCAAAGTCGATTTTATGAAAATGTTTGCCAAAAAAAATGATGATTGCTCGTCCAATACATGGCTTGCGGAAAATAAATTCTTAAATTTGCCATTTTTCGGGTATTGCACTTAGTATAATGGAAAAATTTGGTACCTTTCGATTTTATCTAAGTTTATTTTCGGCATTCATGAATTGTATCTTTTGGTTGGGCTTTTATTTTTCAATTTTTGCAATTTGCAAGCCACTATTTTCACGAAAAACTAGTGAGTTTTCGACGGCTCACTCTATTTCCAACGATTAATAGTCTGTTTTATTATTATTGACACGTTTTAATATTTTTTTCTTGTATTTTGTTAATTCTAAACACAGTTGAAATAAGTTTTCGTTTAAGCGTTCTAAAACTTTCGTTGCTTCACCGTCAAATGTAATTTCCAGAAATGCGAAAAAGCTGCGAAAGAGCGGGTATTTATAGCAAATGGCGAAAAAATGAGCGAGCACTAATCGAATTAAGTTTGTTTGTGTATGCGGGAGAGCACAGCCAAGTGTACGACGAAGACAACAACAAGTTAATGAAGAGCAAAATTCGCAGCAAGCACGTGTGATCGTTCGAAGAGCGCAAAAAAGTTCATAAGAGAGAAAAAAGAGTAGACAAATAAGTTTTCATTAATGAGCTGAGCGTCGACTAAGAAACGTAGATAATAAACAAATATATGTGTATGTGTGTGTATATATGTTGTCTTGGTTTAAGAGGCGAGCGAAAATTTGAGTAAACTTTGTTATTTTGACGTTAGCAAAACTTGTATAACCGGAAAAACATGTAAATTGTTTGTTGTTTTCCGAGTTTTATGCATTGGTTGCGCTAGTTTACAACAATTCATTGTACATACATATATGTAGGGTACTTTTTGGTGCTTTATTTTCCTTACACATGTCTTTGCGGGTTTAACTTTAACTTGCCATACCAATTATCTTGAGTTTATTGTTCATGTATTCTTTTTAAAGCACTTCCATCGTGTGTTTGCACTCATAGTAGTTTCCAATTTGTCCATACAAATATGTGTTAATTTATACAAACACACAAATGAATGAATGTGCTTATCGGCTGCACTTTTCGCTTGTCCTCCTCCCCGACTATTCTTTTTTGTTTGCCAGCTGTTGCTTCTTGCCTATGCATTTGTTGTCATTGTTAGCGTCGTGTTAAATTCAATGTTAAATTAAACATTGCCATGCATAATTTACTCGCGCTCTTCAAACGCAGGCATTCTTGTTTGTGTTTATATGTATGTATATACATACATATGTATGCATTTGCCTTGTTGCGCTGTTTTTGTTTAGCCCAGACTTCTTCGTTGTGCTGTCGTCTATTCACTTTGTCATTGCTAAAAAAAAAACAACAACTACAGTGTGTACTTCTCAAACGGTCTGTTATGTAGTTGAAATGTATAATTTCTGCAAAGGATCCAATATCAAAAGTATATTAAAATTTGCGCGGTATCTCGTTAAAATCTAAATTTGTCTACTAAAAATCTTAACTATTTAAATGTTTCTTTTGCAGTGTTGAAAATTTCAGCAATTGAGTTCCAACTAAAGAGCGCACACCGTAATTCTATAAATTCTTGTTGTTTTTCTGTGTTCATTTTTATACAATTTTGCTATTCCAACGATTTATTAGAGCATTTCAATGTTTTTCAACGTCCAGACTTGTCGTTTAAAGGCTGATGAGTAGATTGATTAGACTTTCATAGGTCTGCTTCAGAACGAGCAAAAATATTTGGGCTGCGAAAAATATGCACATTTGCCAAATGGATTTGTCACACGGCGAAAATATTCCAAGCGCCCACGTAAAACTTGTCAAGAACTTATTTTCAATAAAAATCTATGTCAGCGAGCATGAGAAAGAGAGAGCGAGACAGAAGATGCGCACACACAAAAAAACAAAAAGAAAACAGGAAATAGAAATTACTAAAAAAGAAAAAAAAAACAAATGAAAAAACATTTGGCAACACTTACCAATTAGAAAGAAAGCAACAACGTAAAAAAAAAACCAAAAAGTTTTAATTTTAAATAAATTTAATTAATTATTATTATTATTACTATTTAAAACTAAGCTTTTACGATTATTATACAAATGCGCATAACTACAACGACAAAATATACTTTTTTATTTAAATAAAAGCAAGCGAATTAAATTAAATAAGTAATTTTTTTGTTTTGTTTGTTTTTTTTTTGTTGTAAATAATAGAAATAATAATAATTGGCAAAGTACAAACATAAAATGTGCGCGCGTCTTCAAAATATATACTTTCTTCATTTATTTGAACTAAATAATATTACTGTTTTCCTTTTCTTTTTTGTTATGAGTATCAATCAACAATTTTCGCCGTTAATTGAGAAATAAAAAAGACAAGAAAAAATGCACAAAGCAAATGCAACAAGTTTTACGGCCTGGAGAACGCACCAACAACGTCAACGCAACGTCCAAACCAGACTCACAGACAACCTGACCGAGCACCCGCCTGTTCGACCGTCTACTTTGGCGACGTTGTCTCGTCTACAAGCCGCTTGCGCCGGGCATCGGTTACAGCACCCCACAGTTCAATAATAAAGTCATCGGTGAAGCCGAACGTTTCCAGATCGGAGTTATCAATTGCCTCGGCGAAGTCCATTGAATTCGTCTTGAGCTCACCCAAGTCCCAGATTTGCGAGGCCAGCTCCGTGTCATTGATGCCCATAAACGATTCGAGCAGATTGTTGATCGCATCGATGCCGCTCTGTGTCGATTCATCGAACTTTGGCTCAATTTGCGCATTGCCGTTCGCCTTGAAGCGCAGCGTCTCCTTGCCACTACCGTAGCTGCGACCGTTCGACATGCGCGACTGATTGCGCGGCCCGATGCCTTGAAAGCCGTTCTTAACCGGTTCGACCAGACGTATGGTGAACATCTGACCGGTGGGTATCTCTTTGAGCATTCGTGCCACCTCATAGTGCCGCTTGCCCACCATATTGTTGCCGTTCAGCTTCTCTATGTGATCACCGACGGCAATATGCTCGATGCGATCGATCACGGAACCCTCCTTGATGCGCTTAATGAACGCATAGCCAGCACCATTGTCGGTTATGGTCAGACCGAGCGCATCCTCCGATTTCAGTATCTCAATTTCCTTTGGCCGACCCTTACGATGCGCAAAAATGAAGTCATCGAGCCCTATCTGACCGCCCAGCAGTCGTGTCATGTCCACTTTATGCGAGTTTAGCGTACAGAAGAGTATCTCCTCCGGTGACATGTCAAAGCACTCGGCGATCTTCTTGTACAACTCACGTACGCTGGCGAAGCCCGTTATCAAGCCGGTAGGACTGCCGTGCGCCAGCTGGCAGTGGAAGATTAACTGCGGCTTTGTCGCATCCTCCAATGTGTTGTTGTTTTCGTATTGCGCGTGCGCATGCGCCGATCGACGCTTTGTGTCGTTGTTGTTCTCATGCGCTTGTCCTCCCCCGGACGCCGGCGTTGGTACAACTTCCAGCACTTTTGGCGCTTTCTTTGAGAAAAGTGGCATTATGTTGTTGTTGTTGTTGTTGCTTTTGTTGTTGCTGTTGTCGTCGCTATAAATTATGACCCAATTGGTTCAAGAGAATGGTTCAAGCTGTGCCTCAAATCTTGTACTTGTATTGTGCTCGTACGTGTCTAATCTGTGCAGGAGGGGGAAAAGGGAATTGTTCACATTTCATGAGTAGTTCTTTTACAAGTTGATGGTCTTTTGTTTTCTCGCTTTTCATGTATATATATGTGTGTGTGTGTGTGTGTTAGTTAGGTTTTATTGTTTTTGTTCTCGTTTTGCATAAAGAAGTGTGAATTGAAAGTGTATTCAAAATGATGTTAGATGCTTTCTTTTATACATGTAGAAACTATGGAGAATAGTTACGAAAATGGCACGTTGTATGTGTATTCATTGCAAACACGTTTAAATATGAGTAATTCTTTTTAGCAGTTTAGTTTTGTTATTAATACAATTTGTTGTCTAAAAGACAGAATTCTTAAGCCCAAACATTGTATTTAAACAAATATATACGAGTATAGGCTTATGGCATCTCAGGTCGTCTGACTGTATGACTGTCTTTAAAACGATAAATGTATTCACTCAGGAATTGTATTTGTGGCTGTCTTTTCAACTAGTGTTTAACTAACTGTTGGCACAGACATTGGTCAGCAAATTTCGAGAAGTTGCAACATTTTGATGTGCAGTTTACTCACTGTACAGTAAATAAAAACGTTTGAAAAAAATTACAGTGAACGAACAACTGACAACAACTACTGAGAGCATGGGATCAGTTTCGAATAAAACCACATCATAGCATTCACTGAGAGTGAGAACACTCATAAGTTTGATTCTCTTTGTTTGATGTGTATGAGTGCAGTGTACAGCAAAGAATCGTGAAGCTTGGAATGAATGTCTTCATTCAGACCTCTAATATGTAACTGCTTTCAATCTCATCTCATCTCAAAATCAATTATTTTGATTGTAAAGTATCTTGTACCTTTTCCGTTGCTATTAGTTAATACTTTTCGAACACATTTGCACAACTATTTCGCTTACAGTGAGGTTATGTACGAATGCGTTATGAAAGACATGCGCAGAGATATTTTTTATAAGTCACCAACACCGTTATTTTTACTTTTATACCGTTAAAATAACTCTTAATAATTAGTTAAAAAAAAAAACGTAACCGTGATTAATTTTCCAAAAATAATAATGATTACACAAGCGTTTATGTTTGCAATCAACTCTAATGTGCGGAACTATAAAAAAGTTATAATGCCGCTGAACCGAACGCGTGCGATAACATTTCGATATAGGAGTATTTTTTATTCATTTGTTATTTTCTTTTGTGACAAGAATTGTGCGCACAATGACAATGACGATCACAAGTAGCAGAGACGCGATAGCACAGAAATGTTATTAGTTGTTCCGGCCGTAAGGGGGGCGAAGAATCGTGCAGTCAATTTGCCCGTAGATGTCGCAATGGCGTGCGCGTCAAGCGCGTTACTACCCAAAGTAGTCAGAGTGTACTGAGCTGTGGACTTTGGGCGAGAATGCGTCCAGTCAAGTGGTAATTGGGCTTGGGACCTACACATAAATGTCTAACTTTCTCTGTGTTCTCAACTTTGAGTCTGAGTGCGTTTGTTTGCGCTGAGCAATCTCAGCATTTTTTAAATTACACCGTGTATCTTTTGACAACTGCACTGCACTCAAAATTCGCTCATTTGGTTGTTGGACACTTTGCTTATCACACATACTGATAATGAACTCTCGTGTAAGTTTTGTTTTTGTTATTATATCAGCATAAATAAATGTAAGTGCGAGTGCGAACACATACGTATTGTTGCTTGTTGACTCTTTTTTTGCGTTGTTCAAAATGGATTTTTTTTTTTTTTTTTGTAGTTTAGTCTTTTTCTTGCTTAGTCATCACACCACCGAAATGTTAGAATTTTGCAGATTTTTTAGTTAATTAAAATAGTTCCAAAAAAACTTAAATTTACAAACAATTTTGACAAAAAAGAGAGAATAAATAACAGAAACAAATGAAATGAGAAGAAAAAGAAAGAAAATAATAAACTTCAATGCTGACAAATAAACAAGTTACTGCAGAGCATGCCACAAACGAGCCCCTCAATTATTGATTCAACGCCTACTTTTTACCCCCCCTTGTCTTTTTTCACATCTGCTGCCTTACATATCTGATATACATATATATGTATCTATAAATACGTATTTGAAAGCGCTGAAGAGGACAACAACAAACCGGCACAAAACAACTCGAAGGTCGAAATAGTTGAGCTCAGAGAAGCCAAAAGAAACAACACTCGTGTGACGCTCATAAACAAATAAATTTGATATGAATATGTTGTTTTTAGTTCAGCATAGACAAGTTCATTCTTTTTTATAATCTTTTCGTATATGTTTAATCTGACAGTGGAAAAAAGCGCTGAAATTCAAATGGAATTTTGGCAAACTGATCTACATTGATAGAACTATTTGAAATGTTTTTTTGTGATAACTAAACAGTAGAACTTCTAATACCCGGACACTTGATATCCCCTACAATTCATTTCACACAATTGGGTCAATTATATCATAAGTAATAACTTTTCTTTCTATACAAAGTCAAAAAGTGAATAATAAAAACAAGTGACATTCATATTTTTACCCCAGTAAGTGACAAACAACGCAACCCACATTGATCCTAAAATTCCTTTAAACTATCACACTAATGTACAAACTAAAACTATTAGACTGGATCTACCGAACAGAAAGGGTGCACGAAATTCGTCTTTGCCGATTGATTTCAATGACAAATGAAATTTCTTTGCGGAAGTCGAAGACCGAACAACGCGTTTATTATTGGCAAACATGTTCGCGGGGGGGATTTAGCGATATTCAGCGGGCAAACGCACGCAACCAAGTGCAAAAGAGAAAAATCCGTGTTCGGTGAAGAGCATAAACGAACAGAGAAGCAACAAAATCTACACACATTGAAGGTTGACGCTGCTGATTATGATTTTGATGATTAAAATAAGTTCACAATAAAAAACGTTGCTTTATTTTTTGCGTTAGCTTCAAGGGCACAAGAAATTTAAGGAAAAATACGTCGATGTATTATCTGCTGTGAGCATAAAAACAAATTCGTATCGAATACAATATTTTCATTGGACAAGTCGATTACACCGTGTTTTGTAAATAAAAAACCCAATACTGATTGATGTTGTTGTTGTTAACTGTGCTAAGAAATGTGAAATACATTCTTAACACGTTGCTTTAATGAACAACAATACAGAGAGCAATCAATAAGATTTCCTCAACGAATATGTTAAGAATGCATAAAAAATATATTGAATTTTAAAAACAACCAACACAAAACTGTCTTTGATTTAATTTTTAATACTCTTATGTCACAAGGCCACAAATGTTCACACACAACAATTTAGCATTCACAAAAGACCGACAGTAAAACTTAGTTTTAATGCCGTATGTGGCATGTGGTTCTATGATACATATGCTTATTTAATATAGCTAAGAATACTTTTATTTAAATCACACGTCAAATTTGTAAGATCACTTTTAATATGCCATAAATTGTTGTGATTTACTAAGAAAAAGATCGTATGTCTCTAAAGAATCTTCACTGTACAAAAAAACAAGTTCATCGAAGACTTTAAGTTGCTAATATGTAAGAACAACAACAACAATATCTGAAAATGCTTCCGCAATTCTATTCTGACTGTGGCTAACTTTGTTTTTGTTGTTGTTGTTGACGTTGTTGTTGATATTGTTATTATTATTGTTAAACTGATTTCTGATTGGTTGCAATTTGTGGGCTCGGCGCGTGTCGCTAAGCAATGTGAATGAATAAGAGGAGGTTGTTGAACGACACATGGCAGCGCTGGCTGCGGCAAGTGATCAACAGTCAACAACAACAACATTCATATACATGTTTATGTAGATAAAAGCTTTAATGTTGTTATTCGAAAACAAAAAAAATATTAGATAGAAAAAATAAAAACAATTTTTAAGTATTTTGTTTGTGTGCATGTTGAAAAATAATAATAAAAACAAAAAAACAAAGACAATAAATTGGTTACACGCGTGCGGTTTTTGTTTTTGTATCATTTCTGTTTATCGCATTTGTAAAAGAATCTATAAGTTCAAAGAAAAAAAAAAAAAACAGAACCTAATTGAAAAACAAAGCACAAATCAAGGTCACACAATGCGCTCATACTATCAATTGCTTAATACTGTTTTTGTTTTGTTTATCACACTTTCTTAGCCCACGTTGCAGTTGTTGTTGATTTTGCTTCAATCGTTTTTAAACAAGAAGGGGGAAAAAAACAGATAAGCAAAGAAAAGAGCATTACAACTTTTTTATTTTTCAATGTAAGCATTAAGAAGAGACAAATGGAAAATTGTTGTTGTGCATTTGACGTGCAACAACAAGTGTAAAATGCATGCGAGAACAAAGAGAAGTGTTTGCGGTAATTGTTGTTTTGTGTTGCTGTTTTTTTTCTGCACTTTTTGAATTACGCATTTTGTTTACAATAACTAATTTACATGTCAGATGTTTCACTTTTATGATAGGCAATGAAACAACAAACCTCAGAAAGGTAAATTAGGTCGTTTCACTTATTTATTCAGTGGTAAACAAAAATCAGAATTATGAATACTCCTCATGGAGTTATTGCTTCGCCCATTTTTTGTTCAAGTAGTTGTCACTTCTTATTAGCAACAAAAATGTCAAATTTCAAGTCTATTATTAAACATTTCTTTTGAATTTTAAGAACTGTTTGTAAGAGGTACCCTTCCTACTATTAGTTCTTGCAATCATAATTGGTCTGTAAGAAGACTACATTTTTTTTTTCTTTTTTTTTTATATGATGTCTAACAGTTTCAGTGATCCTATCATGCAGGTTCCGACCGCACGATTGAGAAGGCTGATCAAGAATATACGTATGTGTATAATTTATATAGTCAGAGATGTCCTCTTCTGTGTGTTATTTGCAAGCTTAATTACGAAGGAAACTGCGTGAAGAGTGTAAATATTATAGTTATTTTCAATAATCGTTTTGCAATGTTGAAATTTGAAACGTTATTTTGATTTGCACAACCTTTTGTTAAAACAATAATATTCTCAGAGATATAAATTGTTTGCACAGGATGTTCTCAAAAATTATATAATTTATAATAACTGTCAATCAAAAAACAACAAAAAATAAAATACTAATTTAAATTAACAAACAAATATTTTATTCTCTTCGCGAAGACTCTTTACTTATTTAGAAGAGAAAAAAGCTTTACGATCGTTTTAAAAGCACTCCCTCTTTCTCTCTCTGTGTGAAGTACTCTCTTGATCACTCTTACGTCTCTTTTTTTGACGACGCACAGTGGGGGCCTTCTGACTTTTTTCGTTAATAAAATCTTCTGAACAAATAAGGATAATTTTTCTTGAAGTTTTCGATTCCCAATCCATTAACGTCTGTCTGAATATATACAATCTCCTCCCACAGTTTTAAATTATACCAAGCTGAAATTTTGGGGAGACTTTTTTTTGTGCTATCAATATTTGTCGGAATCGGCATGTTTGGACTACTGAAAATGGTAGCCCCATTTTGTTTGGTAAATAACACTGTAATATTGACAACTTGGAATATAAATCGAATAAAATTATATTCGTTTTATAATTGCAATCTGAAAGATGACGTATTGGCAAAAAATGTATTATGTTGTTAAAAGTTAGAATAAAGTTTAACATTGGGTACGTATATCGTCCAAACTATAATTCCGATTTCTTGAAAAATAAATATTTTAATAATCTCTGTAAAATTCCCTTTCAGACACTGATATTTGTTTTGTCGGAAGAGTGCATGAATTTTTGCAACTTGTTTCATTCTAAGGCCCCACTGTGGTAGAATAATTATCGTGACTATGCCAAGTTTTCTGTTATACACTAATAACGGTAAACATCATTTAACAAAAGATCTCATGTTAAATGTGCTGTTTCTCTTATTACTCTTTCTTTTCATTTTCTTGCCTTGTTAAAATATCTTCTACTTTTTTTAATATTTCATACTTTTGTGAAACAGCTGATTCTACAAGATCGCCTGATTCTGGCTAATTTAATGCTTGCTTAAAGATGAAACACTTCGCACAAAAATGAGTCATGAAAGATAAAAGCTTTCGTTTTCATCGGTTTAATTAAACAGTGGTTTTTTTTTTTTGTCAAGGCGTCACTTATAAGCAAATATGGTCTTCTCCAGGAACGTGCCTTGGATAGGAAATTATTGTAAAAACTATTTTAAAAGTTCAATGAACTTATTGAAAACAAGATTGCTGTACAGAACATGTTTACTTTTTATAATAATTATCTCTGCACACCCTATATCTGGGAATGTTAAGCTAGTTGATAGCAAAAGTATATTATGAATAGGAGAGGAGTAAGTCACCATAAAGGTGACAAAGTGACATAAAATGCATAAAAAACTAGTTCACGTAATTTGGGTATGTTCTCTAAACTATAAGAATTACGAGCCTGAAACTGCATACCATGAAATACGCCTCAATTAAATTAAAATTTTTTGACAAAATATATATATTCTTCAATTTCTTCAAACATTTCTTAACATTTTGGACAGTACATATATAACTGGCAACGCCAAATATACATTGCTTTTACGATTTCGGGCGTGGCACCGCTTTCCGTGCATATAGGTATTGTAGAGTATACTCGACTTTGTAACTAGTTTTGAAGTAAAATATTATAGAAAATATAAAACCTGCTATACCATCGCTTAATGTTTGCCAATTCTAGGAATTAACATTTAAATGGACACAGTCAAACCAGATTTTTGTTACCACCAACTTGGCTTTAATTATTTATTGAAATGTATTTTCGTTATGCTTAGAGTATTCTTAGTTCAATATTGATTTTAAGAATATGAGAAGACCACTTAGAAAAGTGATGTCGTTCGAAGCAGTCAACCGTTTTTATTAATTTGATTAGTCGTCTTGTTGAAGATCAGTGAGAATATAAAAAATGTTTGTATTGATTACTATCGATTTAATTGTTCGAACGCATGCTATAAACGTCTTGACTAAAACATAAGCGCTCTTATCAAACATTTTAATCATCACTGTATACAATATTTAATAACTGAAATCAAATACCGTTACATTTTTACAATTTGTTAGGAATTCAAAATGGACACCAAAATTCACTTTTGTCATTGTCGGTACAACACTGGGAACTTCTTTTCCTTTAGGTTACATAATAGGCAGTATCAACAGCCCATCGACGGTAAGAGTCAATTTTTTACTATCCATTCTCTTAGCATTATTTCAATATTTTTAGTTTATACGTGAGTGGTGCAATGAAACTTTAATAAATACCTACGAAATGCAACTTAGTGAAGGCGGCCTTCTGTGGCTTTGGTCATTTATTGTCTCAATATTTGGAATAGGTGGTATAATAGGCTCAATAATTGCTGCTCCTTTGGCAAATAAATTTGGCAGGTTAGTCTTACATTTCCCCAACGCTTTTTTTAAATGTTGTTGCAAACTTTTTATTTTTCTTTTATTTTTACTTGACAGACGTGTTATCTATTCCTTGAGCGAACTTCTCCTTGTAATTTCTG
Source organism: Phortica magna (assembly GCA_037044515.1). NCBI lineage: Eukaryota > Metazoa > Arthropoda > Insecta > Diptera > Drosophilidae > Phortica > Phortica magna. Next base: position 29,972 of record JBAMBP010002136.1, on the reverse strand, counting down.
CTGCCTGTTTCTATTTTTGTCGCATGTATGGGTCAGTTGGATTGCTTTTTGGTGGGCGTCTTATTTGCGGCTTGACTTATGGGCTCACTCTATCTAATTTGCCGATGTACCATAGTGAATTGGCATTAGTAAAACAACGCGGAACGTTGGGGATCCTCTGTGGACTTGGAATGATCTTTGGTGCTGTTGTTGGACAGATTTTGACTTTGGATTCTTTACTAGGAACGAATGAACTATGGCATGTTGCACTCTGTATATTTATAGTTCCAGTAGTCGTATCATATGCACCTTTCAAATTGTACCCCGAGAGTCCAAAATGGTTGTACGTAATGGCCGGAAAGCGGGAGGCCGCTGAGGCTGAGCTCAAACGCCTTCGTGTGGATGCTATTTCAAATAATTTATCGGAAGAATTGGAATTGTTGAAAGTCGAAGCAAATCAAAGATCTGATAGAGGCATAAGTTATTACAAAGTTCTTCGGGATCAAAAATTACTATTACCCATGGTTATTGTATGTGGTTTTCAAGTCGGTCAAGCATTTTCGGGCATAAGCGCGGTTTGTATTCTGTTTACCATGAAACCAATTATTGTAAAAGTACTTTTGTAATAGATCTACTATTATTCTGTGATGGTTTTTCGTAAAGCAGGCCTAACTCAACGTCAGGCGAGTTGGGTGAATGTCATCATTGGTTTACTTAGCATGGTTGTATCGTTGTTTAGTCTATATAGTATGCGACGCTTCAATAGAAGACCGTTAATGATGATTTCATCTCTCTGCTGCTCTATTTGTCTTTTTTTGTTTGGCTTACTTCTACACTATATGGTAATGTTTGTTTTCTTTTCATTACTGTCTACAAAGTTTAATTTTTTGTAGGAACTGGTCTACTGGTTTGCATCGGCTTCAATTGTTTGTATACTCGTCTTCATAATCTTTTTTGAGGCTGGACTTGGAGCGATACCATGGTTTATTGGCGCTGGTTTGTAATTTTCATGTAAATTCCACCTATTTATAATGAGCATAATTTATTTTTATATAGAGCTCTTCGAAGTGGCTCCGCGATCAGTTGCAATGTCTATTGGAAGTTTAATGAGCCACATGTGTGGCATAATTATAAACTTGACTTTCCCTGTACTTCAAAGTCATTTTGGGGGATTTATTTTTTTTCCTAACTCTTTGCTTTGTTTGTTACTATTTTTCTTTATAAAGAAGTATTTACCAGAGACACGAGGCCGTCATCCTTCTGAGGTTTCAAAACTGTTAGCAAATGGGTTTAAATCAAAAGTACTAAATAAATAACTTTATTGCAGTTTTCTAACAGATAAAATTGTCGAGTGTTATACTTATATTTATTCCGCTTATTTATTCCAGCTAAATGTTGAAATTCTTTGCACAAAAGTGAATCACGACAGATAAATTTTTTCGTTTTCATTCTTGATCGGTTTACTTAATCAAAGTCTGTTCAGGCAATGGTGTGTTGACAATGATTTTGCTTTGTTTTCAATACATTCTTTTTTTTGTTATGGCGTCACTTCTTATAAGAATATTTGGTCTTGCCCAGAAACGTGCTTTGAATAAGAAATTTTTCAATACTCATTTGTATTTTGTTATTTGTAAAATGTTGTAATTATAAAAAAGTGCAATGAACTTATTTTATAAAATGAATCTCTTTTCATAGAACTTTTGTAATTTTATAATAATTTTTATTTCTGTTAGGGATTAAAATTCATTTTATGTTTATTTAATACACGCATAATACAAACAAAAAAAAAACTCAAATAAAATACAACAAACAACAAATAAATGGAATACACGTTCAAAACCGTTTCACATCGCTGGGCTTTTTGCATAAGTGCACAAGAGAGAGAAAAAAAGAGAGAGAGTGGAAATATATTGCTAGATAGCCGGCAAAACATTAATAACTATTCAAATATGTTTATACAATACAAAAACACAGAAGGAGAAATGGAGAATGGAAGTTCTTTCAACTATTCTAGTTCTGTCAGTCAAGGCTAAAGCAATGACTGCATCGCCGATCACTTGGGGATCGGAAGAATAATGCTGTTACCATTAACATAACAGTTTAGAAAGAGCATTTGCAGATCATAAGTGAAGACCGTACAATGGCAGCTGGACAAAGGGGGACAAGCGAAAGAGCAAAAATGATACTCGATTGAAGTGAAAAAAAATTGTCTTTGTACCATATATCTGCATACGAGGGTCATTGCTTATATTTTGAGACTTGGAAATCTTAAAGGTAATGGTATTTGATTGACAGCTGACAATTTAAAGTATTACCTTCTGCAGAACATTCCGGTAAACACTTCACTTGTAACTCTATGTAATTTGCACCCACACATAAAATTTCTCAGTTGTAAAGTTTTCATTAAAGAATGAATATTTTGGGCAATAGACAATTAAACTGGATTGATAAGAATTTATCTAAGCGGTTTTACGAGTTAATTCCATTTTTTTTTCTTTTTGAAAAAAAAAAGAATCATTAAAAAATATTCTAACAAATTCTCTAGTCAAAAATTTCAAGTTTTCGTTGGACATACATAAGGTGGCGTCTGCAAATTTTTGGCATTTCCAAGGCTCAAAATAAATGTAGTCACCCTCGTAGATAGATTCAACTCATTGACTGCAATTGAGTGAACCCACGGTGCTTGTGAGCTGTAATGCGATGCCAGCAAAGAATGTCACGCAAGCATATTTTATAAATGGCGACGCTTCCGTTCGCTTTTGAATTTAACTGAGCTGAGCTAAATGCTGACGCAACGACAAGTTAGTGCCGAGTATACTGGACCGTTTTATACGCTTTTCTCGTAGAGAACTGTTCAAGCCATACATCGTATTTCTACCTTCATTGATATTCGGTCTATAGACTTATGGTAAGTCAAAATAATTGGACGTTGAGAAAGAAGTGAGCGTAACGAAAATTTAGACGAACTTGACTGCTATAAGAATATAAGTTTTTATCATATGTAAACGTGACCACGCTCATTTTTCTATTGGATCATGTTGCGCTCAATGTAAGAAATAGAAATGTACATAAAACTTGAACATTTAATTTGAAAAACCAAACGTAAAATTTCTACTCTTGCAACATTTTACTTGAGGATAAGAATCATGTTTCGAAGGTTTGTAGATACTTTAATTCTATTTATCTCTTGTAGTCGATTCGACATTTGCACGTACAAAACGACGTCCGAGCAACATCTTTTTTGATGCTTGTCCAAAATATGTATAGTTATCGGATACACCTCAAAACCAGTCTGCCTTTGCACCATAACCATAAAGTGGTGAGTATAGATGTGCAAATGCCAAAAGTATTCAAATAACAATGACAAATCAGTGAAAATGAATTATTAAAAACAAAAAAGAAAAGAAACTCAAGTTTCAGTTGAGTCATAAATTAATAAGGCCATAAATACAGCGATACGATTTTTTTTTCATATTTGGAAATGTTTATGTTTTCATTTATTTATTGTGTCATAATAAATGTCATTGGTTGGAGAAGTGCTGGAAGTCAGGTGTGTCAGGTGGAAACTGCCGAAAATACAGAAACCTTAACACAAATAGCCACAACTTTACGCTTTGTTAACACTTTAATTTGGCCACAAATTGTTTTTTGTATAATACTTTTTTCACCAACTTTTCGCTGCGTTCATTTCTGGTTTAATGCTTCTGCGTCAAATCGCTGCTGCTACTGCTGCTTCTGCCAACGTCATTGCCACCGCCGCCGCCTAAGCAGTAATTTGGCTATTTGTCGACGCATTCTACACACGAGTACGCATCACCGCTACAACTTTGCATACAGACGAAGCGACCGACCGAGCAAGTTAAGGCGTGCGCACGTGCTCGCATTAACACACTTCACGCTGCTGACTCTGCGGCACAGAGTTTCGTATGAAACGAGCATTGTTGTCGGTCGGTTTCATAAAAATGCATAAATACGACGCATAAGTTTTGAATGAAATTTAACTAAAAATAACAACGAATGTATAGAAAAATTTGTGTTTGCGTGTCTGGCTTAAAAAAGCGAAAAGCTTTTTCTTGTCTTGATTGTGTAAAATTTATTTAATTAGCATTTTGTGGTCGCAGACCGTTTTGTTATGACTTCGGTCTCAATTTTGCAGCAGCTTACGAAATTCATTGCTTGAGAAAAAGTGTATTTTCAACATAATTAATTTGAAAGTAGCAAAAAGCAAAATTCAAAAAGCAGCATACTTAAGAAACACTTGTATTTATTTGTCTAGTTGTTCGTGTTAGGCAAGTGCGACTGTATCTAGTGTATGCTATCGCGGTTGACTTTTTCAATTATTTTCCAGCTGACATTTACCACAAAACTGAGCTTTTTTTCTACGCCGACTGTTGAAATCCACGCCCGTAGACGAAAACCACACACAACAACACATACAAACGATAAAGGCGAGGCACAGCAACAAAAAAAAAAAACAAAATACAATAATAAAATTCTGTGAAAAATCGATTTCCTTTTTTTTTTGTACAAGAAAATCGCAAACTACGAACAACGTGGAAAACGTGATCGACACCGCACCGAGTCGCCATTTAATGGAATCCGCACCCCGAAAATGACGAAATCCCAGCAAAGCAGCCAAACAACCACCGAATTGAATCACGTTGAGTTGTTATTGTTATTGTTGTTGCCATCGTTGCCGGGCATAGACCATAACCTCAAAGTTGTGCAGGAAATGTCGATGACGAAACTTTTCGTATGAAAAACAAACAGGCGGCAACGTGATTCGACGCACTAAGATTTGACGATTGAGGCAGGGAATGGTCGACAGGAAGCGGAAACGGAACGAGTGTTGAGCATAGCGACGTGTTCGAAATCGTGCACACTGAAGCGTTTCTTCCAATGAATGACCATGAATTTCAACTTGGGGTTGGTGGTTCGTTGGTTGTTAGACAACATGATATCGATAAGGCAATTCTACAATAAACGTTTAAATAATGTTATCTAAGAACAATATTGACACTTGATAAGCCGGTGAGCACTATTATACGCACACAGTACATACATACATATGTGCATTAAAGACACGTCAATAAGTAATGGGAAAAACCCCCATTTGCAGGGAAAAACGTTGCAAACTTTTTAATGGAAAAAGTTTGCATTTTACTTAAAGCCAAATATGCAGACTCTAATTAACTTGTTCGTGCTCTTTTTCTCGTCTGTATCATCACATTTAGCTTTCTTTGTCAGTTGCATGTGTATGTGTGCAGAGGAAGTGCAAGTAGCGATTAGTTGTTGCCAAAGCAGATTATCGATTTTTCATCTGTTTCATTCGCACTTATTAACGTATATAAAATATTTTATCTTCTTTTCTTCACTCTCACTCTTTTTTTTTTAGAGATTTCTTTACAATCTTGCTTTTTCAACCAGCCTTATCTACACAAAACATGTTAAAAATTTTTAGTAGTAACAAAGAAAATAAATATGTGCAAAAAAGTTATTTAAAAATGATATAAAATCCAATGCAAAGAAATTATGTACAAAAGAAATGCCACCTTTCACTTTATTTGTGCAAATTTGTTTTGTTTTTTTTTTCTTTTTAACAAATGAGAAGATGAAATTGTGTAAAAAAGGAAATGAAGACCAAACTAAAAAATAAATAAAATCGAAATCGACTTTTTCATTCAATCAAACTGAAATTGATACGCACCTGCTGCACCTGTATATAACACAAAATCAATTTGTCAATAATTGTACGGCATAAGTTGCCCGTCGCCTATCACGTCTTCGTCAATGTACGGCGAATCTTGCCTGGCTCGATATGCTGTGAGCTCAGCTCAGCCACGTTTGGGCTCGGTGAAAAGTGCCGCTGATGAGGAAAACTGCCACCAGTGAGCAAGCAAGGGAAGAGCGTACGTTGCTTTTTCCCGATTTCTGTGTTTTTGTTCTTTTTCGTGTTATATTTTTATATAAGTATGTGTGCATGTGTGTACATACACTTATTATCACTCACTGAACTAACTGGTTTTGCACTTTTTTTCAACTTAACTTTCTGCGAAACGGCGATAGCTCCAATTTCACTTGTTTTTTTTTTTCTTTTCAACTTTTACAGTATGCTTCACGCAATAACATTCAGAATTTGGATAGAACACAACGATATCAAACGCATTCTAATAATTGCTTTTATTTAAATATCAATTTAACCGCAAGCGCATCGCCGTTAACCCGAAACACACACATACGATTCTAATGAACTTTACGTCCGTGTAAGTTGCCCGAAGAAAATATACTAAAATTGGTAAAAGATCTGCAATACTTAAAGTTACCAAATCAAAAGTAGTTAGATAGACTTATGTTAGCATAAAATCGCCAATAGCATAAGAAAGTGCAATGTGAAAGCCAATATGAAGAAGTACATTGAACTACCTTAAGTTTTTAAGGTCACTGTATAAACATAATGCTTGTGTGGATAGAAATTTTAATGGTTATTTGTATTGCTGTGGAATGAATTAGTACATTTTCGTGTTTAAGAGGTGGCAGTTAATGTACTGCAGAGAATCATATGTTTATGTGTAAATTGTATTTACGTTTGTTTTGCTCATTCACATTTGTGAAAGAATGAATTTCGTCATTTATAAACAAAAAAGTATTTTCTTTCAATAAATTAATTGTTACAAGTGGCAGTTATGGCGGCCGTTCTGAAGCGACCAGTCTCGATTACGGAAACAATCGAGCAAGGCAACAAACCACTACAAAAAAAAATACGTATTCAAACGACTGCGAAGACACCGGTTCCGAAACTACAAATTATAGCGTTGCTTGAACCTTTTACAACTACAACACCAGTTAGCGGCTCCACAGCACCCACTACAAAGGAGCTTCTCGAGGTACTTGTCAATATTGCTGATGAACTTGTGTTGGATGGCGTCGATCCAGCTGAGGTTAAAGATGCCATACGCAAACTTATTCTGCTTTTTCAACAAGAACGCGACAGCGATACGGCAGTTCGAGTAAAAATTCTTGATTTACTGGCTGAAATTATTGTTGAAGGCGCAGTTGAAGATGCTTTAATCGTATTCATTGATCAACTTATAGCGTTGCTAAAGAAAGAGAAATCCCAAAAAGTTTTAGCCCAAGGACTAAATTGTCTTAACCTAATTGGCAAGCGACATCGCGAACATTTGCCTCTTACGCACATCACTAAGATTGCTTATTTTGCCCAAGATCAGTTAAAGTCGGAGTCTTCACACACGCACAAGAATTCCATACTCTTAATATCCACCATTACAACATGTGCGGAAGCGGAACGTCACTTTATCAGCACATTAGCCAACTATGTTGATTCCCAAGATTCAGGGGTACGTGCACAAGCTTTGCGCTCAATACTTCAATTGGAGACCCGAGGTGCTCGGTTGCCGCCTAGTTTATATCAGCGTGCTGTTGACGCAATGAAAGATGACTATGAATGTGTCCGAAAGGAGGCTTTATGTTTGGTGTACATACTTGGTGTGAAACATCCCGACCATATGATGTTACCCGAACGGCAAGAAGAGGAGATTCGTTTGATTGACGCAGCATTCAGTAAAGTTTGTGAAGCTTTGTGTGATCTCTCGCTGCCGATACGTGTGCAGGCCGCGGAGCATTTGGGTGGTATGACTCATGTCAGCTCAGAATTTCTACATCAAACTCTTGATAAAAAGTTAATGAGTAATTTGCGGCGGAAGAAGACGGCACATGAACGAGGCGCTCAACTTGTTGCTAGCGGGGAGTGGTCATCAGGTAAGCGTTGGGCCGACGATGCACCACAAGAACGTCTTGATACCACAACAATATCAATAATTGCAAGCGGTGCTTGCGGTGCACTGGTACATGGACTAGAGGACGAATTTCTCGAAGTGCGCACAGCTTCCGTCGATTCAATGTGCAATTTGGCGTTGTCTCATCCCGATTTCGCGGTCACCTGCTTGGACTTTCTTGTGGATATGTTCAACGATGAGATTGAAGATGTGCGCCTAAGAGCGATTTATAGCTTAACGGCCATCGCGCGACACATAGTGTTGCGCGAAGATCAACTTGAAATTATGCTTAGCTCACTCGAGGATTACTCTGCTGATGTACGAGAGGGTCTTCATCTGATGTTAGGTGCTTGTCGGGTATCAACGCAAGCCTGTTTGTTAATGGTTGTACAAAAGCTACTCGACGTACTCTCGAAATATCCCCAGGATAAAAACTCAACATATGCCTGTATGCGTAAAATTGGGCAAAAGCATCCACACCTTTGCATGGCCGTAACAACACATTTGTTATATGATCATCCTTTTTTCGAAACCGCCGAACGTGATGTCGAAGATCCTTCGTATCTCTGCGTGCTTATACTCCTTTTCAATGCCGCCGAACATCTGGTTCCCATCATCAGTCTCTTTCCTACCGTTACACACAAACATTACGCTTATCTGCGCGATTCAATGCCACATCTGGTGCCACAGTTGCCCATCGAAGGTGCCTCCACTCAGCAGCGTATAAATGACCTACGTGGTGCCTCTAGTTCTGCTGAATATTTACAAATGGTACTAGCACATATACAAGAGATATTTGATCAGTCCCGAGATCGTGTGCCATTACTGCAAACAGCACAATCAAATCTTAAGGTGTGTATTTAAGATAATGTTTACAATTATGTAATAATTGTTCATGTTTTCAGCGCTTGGGAGAAATAGATGCGGACATGTTTGGCACCGCAAATTTTTTAGAGACTTTTCTCGCTACACAAATACAGATCGAACAGTTGCAGCGGTGCATAAGCACACAACGAAGCCGTGTGCCCCTTAAGGAAGCATTAGGACAGCTGATACGGAATTGTCTTAAACTTCAACATATCTTCTCGGGACTTAATAACGTCGACATTTTGCAAGTAAAACAATTAAGTTTGCGTGCGAGTGCTCTCCATCTGGTGCTAGTAGTACGTGATCGTTCGCAGAGTGCCCTGGGTCCCTGTCAGATGCTGCTGCAAATTGCCAGCGACATTGGAAATTATTTAAATGAAGACGAAAGTTTCGAGGCGGACACATTCACAACTACTCTCCTGACACAACTCTCAAACATTACTGATCCGAAACCGGGCCGAGTGTTTAGAGAAATATTACCGCTGGTGCTGACTGCACCGCCGCTATCTCTACCGCCGTTTAACGCTACGATACGCATGTGTGTAGCCAGCATTATTGAACCATGTCCGCTGCAGTCACAGGACAATGCTATTAAAGTGACCGCAGGACTCATTGCGGCGGTTCCATTTGTAGCCGAGATTGACAATTTGCGTGAGTCGCAGAAACAGGACATGCGCATCAAAATCAAGTATCCTGATCAACAAGTGCACACTGTCGTACCGAAGCTCAACGACTTTAAACGCATAATGACCGAGCAGGGTGAGCATGAAACCAACATGCGCCTACGTACGACTATTCTACTCTCTCACAGCGTATGGACCGAGGCCTCTTTGGTGGAAGTAACTTTATGTTTGGCTGTCCGGCCTGGCATTGATTTAAAACTTTGCAAACCGGCAAAAATACTTTTTGCGCCGAAGCCCGTGCGTCGGGGCATATAATTTGAAAGGATTTTTGTAGATTAAGATATTAAAGTTTTACGAAAATGTATAGAAACTTATATAAGATATAAAATAAAGCACCTATAAAATATTTTGTGTACTCAAATAACTTGGATTAAATTAACAACACATTTGTTTCAAAAAAATAAAAAAGGTATGTCTTTATTTTAACAGAAAGATATATTTTGGTAGGAGTAATAAAATATAATCTATGCACTTTATTGCGTTTTGTGTTTGTATAAGCGCTTGGAAAACAAAAAAAATGAAGTCATTGAAAATCTCTTATGGCAAAACATAGAATTGATAAAGAAAATTACAAAACTTAACAGAAATAATTGATATATGTATGTACGGTAAGTGTGTGTTTGTATATAATTATGTAGAAAACCATGGTCAACAATAAAGTATAGCAAGCAGACAGACTCATGTAATTTTAGGCGTTGCGGCGAGACTTTTGTCGTCATCGACCTCATCGTCCACCAATTCATCGTCCTCACGTTCGCTTTGTTCCTGAAGCGTAGCCAGTTTTTGGCGTTTCAAACGAAGCTCAAACACTTCACTTATAGCATCACGAAAACACAGAAAATTGAAGTCAATAACACCTTGATGAATGAAATTTTCCTCACGCAGTATGCAAACTAACGCCAGGAACTTGTTTACTTCTCGCAGATATAGAATTGTGTTGTTGTTTAATTTAATTAGACTAGAACTTCCATTATCGAAAGCGGTCTCTTCAGAGCTGCGAAAATAAAAAATGAAGAATTGTGTTGAAAATATTTCGGTTACCCATTTTACTTTGTCTACCTGTAGATGCTGGAAAGATCTATGACTACATCTATCATATCGCAACACAGTTCGTAGCCCTGCATATCAACTGGGGAACAATCGGTGGCTATGTAAATTTTGGAAACAACATCGAAAAGAAAAGCTTTCTCAATGCCTGAATTCTAAAATCGAAAGAAATACCGATCAGTTTGTAATAACATTCGTAAATCATTGTTTACGAACCGATATAAACAGATTCAACAAATTCTCAAGCGTAGGCAATTGTGGTATAAGTTTCTGTACTACTTTTGAGAATGCCTCAAATATTGAATGATCGTAGATCGAAGTAAGATGAAAACTCAGATGTATCTGATTCAGACCTGCGTCACTCAAATCATCAGAGGCGCGTTGGTGTATATCACGTTGTGATTCCATTTTCGAATCTTCACTGATACCGTCAACCTGTGGGAATAACATCATTTGTTACACTTGCTGAACTGATAAGAAGAAACGAATATGTACAAGTTTATTCAAACTCACACACCTTGTGTATAAAAACTTCGAATTTAATACGCGGGTTCACTTTGTATGCTTTGATCACGGTGTTTTTAAACTTAGTAAGCGCTTCGTTGTAGTCATCCTTAGCATCTATGACAAAAACTAATGCTCCACAGCCCCCAAAAATCATATCTGAGTCGAATGTGGGATCAATAAAGTCAATTTGACCGGGAAAATCCCAAATTTGGAATTGCACAAAGCTAGAGTTGTTAATGTCGTCCTTAACAATTTTGCTTGTGGATTCGAGGAACAGTGTTTCGTTTGGCGACATCTTGTGGAAGACCACTTTCTGTATAGAACTCTTACCAGAACGACGTAGGCCCATTAGTAGAATACGTGGTTTCGTCTCACAGTTATTTGTAATGGTGGCCGGTTCCAGACTATCCTGGTCAAATGCACCATAGCCAAAATCTTTAGGGAATGTGTCCACATGATATTCATCATCGTCTTCGTAGCTCTGTGCAAAATTCGTCATATTTATTTATTGTACATTGCGCTGGGCGGGGACGCCACTGATAGGGCTTCTTATTTACATACCATTTTGGAAATGACAGCGGCAACGCAACAACCTCGAACTCAACCTTTCTTGCACGCGTTGTTTATATTACTCTAAAGCAGATGCAGTGTTCCCATAAAATACAAATCACAAATTAATTATTTACGTATTAAAAATCTGCTGCACTTGTTATCGCAACATCTGTTTTCGCAGATTGATCAGGTGCTGGGGATGCCAGATCATTTACTGCCACAAAGACGAACAGCATGGCAACACTATTAAATTTTATCGGAAGCAGCTGGTGCCGTATTGGTTTGGCGTATGTCGCCGTGTATTTATTGTAGACTAGTAGCTCGTATTTTGAAATAAGAGAAGGAGGAAGGAGCGCGACACTTTAGTGCCAATCACGTTTCCGTCATTGCGTCACGTTTTGCCCCTTTTTGATTTTTATCCGTCATCAACCAAGTCTGGCAACTCTTTTGCTGAACAAAAAAAAAATCAACAACTTGGGAGGACACTTGCAAGAGGAAAACAGGTTACTTTTGACTTATTTTTGATAATTCGTAAATTAAAATAACGATATGTCTACGCGCGGTTTGCTTATGATGGGCCAATGCCTGCCATGCATTAAGAAGAACGCATCCAAAATACGCATACGCAGAATGGAGCTTGACACAAACCTAAACATGGCAAGTAAATAAACCCGGTAGAATGACGACCGATTTTAATGATGTTGTATTTATGATTGAATATTTGATTTTGTAGTATTTCAAAAAAGACCATGTCTTCTTTGCTCACGATCCTGAAAAAGTGTGCAAAACCGGCGACATTGTGCTGATACGTGAGCTTTCGGAACGCATGACTCGTCTTATAACACACACTGTCGAGAAAGTAGTCTACCCGTTTGGTGACATAACAGATCCCATTAGTGGGAAAAAAGTCGTCGTTGGAAAATACCGTGAGGATATTGAAATGGCCAATCAACTTTTTGGCAAGTCCGAAAAGGCATTCGATTACGACAAGGCACCGCCGCGTGGACGCTTGGAGGGCACGAAAGATTTCACACATGGCGAGACGTACATCAAATACCACGAGGATGGCAAAGATCAACCGTTTGCAGTTTGAAGTTACCTAGTGTTTTAAATGAATTTGTTTTTGTTAGTAAAATTCATAAAAGTACAACCAGATATGTTTTCTTTTCACTCAACGAATTGTATTACAACTTTGTCATGAACTTTCTAACACAATGAAAGAGGCATCTTCGATCATCTTTTGAATAAATTGTACCATACTCAGACAACTGGATCTATTAGCCTTCAAACAAAATATGAGTTTTCATTCAAAAGCTGAATATTGAGTACAAATTATTCTCACTCCTAAGTTTGACAAATATGTACAAATATATCGGCGCCACCTAGAAAGGTTGCCTTCCATAGAAGGACAGATTTTCATATTTGTATGTCCATATGTATATGGTATGTTGAAAAATGAGCGTAACAACATGTCATACATATATTATTTGAAAAACATCAAATACTGTTTTGATACTTGTAAAAGGAAACTGTAAAAACAAAACACAATTTTTATCTAAATATTTTATTTAAAATTTGAATATTTTCTATTTTACGTTTTTTGTTGTTTCACGATGTGGATGCGTATATAATGTCCAATAAAATGTTAATAAAAAGTGAATTCCACATTTTCAGGCGCCACTCTCAGCGATTTCCTGCTATTTATTTTTATTATTTCTATGTTTTTTTTTTTTTTTGCTAATTTTGTGGATATAATTTAATTTTTTCTTTGTATTTCATTATGTTTCATTCATTATAATCTTATTGCTAACAATGATCTGTGTTAGACTTGATTTGGTGACGTTCCAATTTCATTGTCATCTTGTCAAATTGGTTCATCCGTACACTTGTACTTGTAAAAACTAATCACAATCTCTTACGATTCTAAAGTTGTACTGGAGTAAAGTATTTGCTAAGTGAGCGTCGTGATCGCAAAGTTTTTTCTGCAAAAAATAAAAGCAAGTGATTAAAGAGAACCTTTTTCTAAAATATAGAAAGTAGTACCTGGTCCAATTCCGTGCTGGCACGCAGCATAAAGTTCCTTAGGAAGTAGCCACGGTTTGGTATGCTGAGTCCTACTATGATTTTGTCATTGTTGCGTTGTTTCACAATTGTTACCAGATTCTGTGGTTGTGGTTCCTCCACAGGGTCATCGTCGTCGTCTTCTTGTTCCGCCATAACCGAAGATGCGCTTTTTTCGTCTTGTTCGCTGCTACAGATTGACCACAGAAGCGGCTTGTCGGAACTGTTGGCAATATCGGTAGAATAAATGTTCTGCCATATTTATTTAGCCCTATTACTCACCTTAGGTGGACTTCGATGCTGTCGGCTTTAAGGAATCTGGACATTGGTACTATGTATGTCACATTAAGTGACTTGCCGAAACTTGGATAAAATTGCTCGACATCAATGGTGCGATTGAGTTGTCCGACCAATACACAAGTTGAAATCGTCCAGATTTCCAATGGTTGTCGCTGCTGTTCCTCCTCATGTTCAGCAATACTAGAGCTTATCTGCGCATTGAGGTCGGCTACAATCTTTGGCGCACTGCCCATGGGCTCTGGTGAAAGTATTGATTCTATAGCATCATCTGTTTCGGTTGACTCCTGGCCTTGCTCATCGGAGAACTGCTTAGCAACAGCATCGGTCGCATGTGATTCCTTGCCCGACACAATTTCTGCTTTTTGAGTTTCATTTTGAAGATTTTGTGTTGCGCCCGGAGCAACTTCCAAGTCAACCAGTGCTTGACTGTTACTAACTGCAGATGATTCATGACTACCTGCCTGCAATTGACGGTTATCGGTGTTGGCCAGCGAATCGGAAATATCCTGTTTAAATTCTTCAAAGCAGACAGTCTAACGAAATACAGCATTTATTATGACATTTTTCCAACGTTTTCTTCTGATTAACTTACTTGACATTTATCGTTTGGTTGGTCCGTATCCTTGCAGTTGCTTGGCTCGCCTAATGTTTCCGCTTTGATAGTCTTTTGTGTCACCCATTCCACGCTGCGTTGGGAAGCGGAGCGTCGACCTACGCTCGACTCCCGCAAGCCGGAGTACTCGAACCCGAAAAGCGCCGTAATTGGATTATCCGCCGATTCGTTGTTATTGTTGCTCAAGTTTTGCAAGTCGACGGCATCCGGACTATCATGCGACGTGGTTGCTCGGCTGTTGTTGTTCGTTGTAGTTGATGGTGCCTCCACGGAGATGTTTGTCTGTGTGCTTTCGGTGTTTACTTTGTTCGTGGTAAGCGCCAGATTCGAAGTAGGCGGAGACACAGGCTTGAAAATATTATAAATGACAGCATCACCTGCGTTCAACTTACGGATGGCTTGACCGGCCGCAGCCGTTGTATCCGGTACGTTAATGCTGTTACTGCTGGAGGTGCTGGCAATTGTTTCTACTACAATTTGATCGGATAGTTTTAAAGTAATGTCAGTGTCACTATTGCCGTTAACCAGTGTTTCCTCTTGAGAAGCAGCTTCACCCTTCGGTTCATTGGCAGCGAAAACAGCAGCCGAAACGACGTTGTTTAGTTTGTCTTGACCCAATGTTTTCTTTAGGGTAAGTTGTGCATCGATGTCGATAGAGTTGTTCTCAAAGTCTTGCGGCACCGGCACCGACTCAGGCGCCTTCTCCGACGAAGTTTCGTTGCTGATGTACGTTTCCAGTGCAACTGGCAGCGAAGCGGTGGAGACTGTTTCACCTGCGCCTGGGCTTGGGCCAGCAAAGTTGGGTGTGTTGAGGTTTCTTGCAGCCTGCGATATCTTTTGCGAATTTTGGTTTGCCGCTTGCGCCGCCCTGAGCACATCCTGAGCAAGTGGCCACTTTATTTTATTCTTGTTGCTGATCGTCTTGTTACGCAAAATGGGCGCTGTCGTCGTTATGCGTGGGGTTGACAGCTTAAGAAACTGCAAAGGTACCTGCGGCTTTTCCATTACGGCGCGCAGCTCGTAGGCATCACCCGTAGTGTTGTTTGTAAGCAGTTCCTCGCGTGCCTTTGTTTCGTTCTTAGCTGGTGGACGTGTGGTGCTCATGGCATAGTTCAGACTGGGCCAATGGCCCAGTGTCTTGTTTTTGTTGAGAAAAGTGTGGAAATTATGCTGCATATAGCGGTCCTGATCGGCTTGGTTGTATCCGTTGCCGAAAACTTGATAGCTTTGCAGTTGCTTAATATTGTGCTGCTGCTTATTGTGCTCCACGAAGTACAGTGTGGAGACGGCAGCCAGACTGAAATGAAACGCGTATATTGATTTATCATGCACAATGGCTCTAGACTTTTTTACATACCAAGTTGCCATTACAATGATGAGCAAAAAAATAATGATCTGCAGGGTCCGGCTTGAGCAAATCTCATAACCTTCGCTACCTGCCGTTGACTTGCGGGCACTTATCTCAAATAGGCCGCATAAGCTCTGTGGCACGTGCGTGTTCGCACGCTCCAAGTCCTTTATGCGCATCTCCAATGAGCCAGTTACCTTGCATAGCTCTTTCACTGCGCCAATGTTCTCCATAAGAATGCGATCCTGAAAAAAACAAATGATTTTTAAGTAAATTTATTAATCTGTTCTGTCGTATGGCGCGCACACACACACACACACCTTATTGACCAACAAAAATTTCTCAATGACATTTCCATTCGGCAACACAATGCTGCCAGCCTCTTGGACCGCATCCGGTAAGACTTCGCGCACTTCCTGAGCGATTACTCCGGTGTCGACGACATCATTTAAGTCGTTTGAGTTCTTCAGGCCCGAGTGTACGGCAAACTGGGGGTCGTAACGATAGCGTACAATGCGAATTTTTTGCATGTTCCGTAGTTGCACAGATGAGTCCAATTCGCCGATTTCATGTTTGGCACGGCTGTCGCTTGGCTGTACAATATGGCCAGATACTTTTAAATTGCCATGGACCACAAGGCTTTCATCGGGACGATCTGTATTAATGCCCACACAACCAGTATGCGTGATAGAGTCTTGGGTTAAGCCGCGTTGCCAGCCATGGTCGACATCTGATTCAAATTGTCCGGGATTGGAGGCGCGTACAATAATACGTTCACTGCATTGGCTGATGATTGGAAAATTTCCGGATGTGGTATGAACGTGAAGACCAACGACAAGCTGGAAGTATCGTTGCTCCGGATTCGGACGGCCTTTTTTGCGCATGTTGTTGTTGGTGGTTTCGGAGAAATGTAAACGCCCCACCGTGACTTTACTCACAATGTGGCTTTGGAGATCGATTCTAGAAAAGAGAGCATTCAAACTCAAATAAGAATTTATGAAATAGTTGCAAACTTACGGTACGGGAAAGAAGGGCTTTTTCGAGCGATCCGATTGGCTCTGTTCGACGCGAATAGTCTGATTGGGCGCCTCCAGTTTAACGCCATAGAAATGCAAATGGAAGGAATTGATTTTCTCAAGGCCGGACGGTGTTTTCACGAATTTGGCATCGCCTTGAAGGCGGGCATGGCAAGTAACCTGAAAGTGGTTCTTTTTCTGGCACACAAACGCATCGTCCGCAACTGAAAAGTTGAAGCCCTTATCGGCGTCGACGCGGTAATAGACAACGGACAGCTCCTGCAAACTCTGATCGCATAGCTTGTGCCAGTTCTCCTGCTGAAAGGAACTGAATCGTATGCAAGGCGTTAACGAGTTGGTATCGCCGTTGTCTGTCTCAGCAGCATTGCTGGCCGCTCCATTGACGGATGCCGCATGATTACTGTGACCATCTAGGCTGTTCTCCGCATTTGAATGAACGGCGGACAGTGCGGGCGAAGCGCATGCGGAGGAATGCGAGTGCGCGGGAGTTTTTGTGCCGTCACGCGTTTGTTTTGCCATGTTTGTGTTGGCCGTAGACAGATTTATTCTAATCGGCGAGGTTGGGGAAAGAGAATGGTGTGAGGAACGCATTGGACTCATGGCTAAGCCTGGATTATGTTTGATGTGTCCGAATTCGGAACAGTCGGGCTGCGTCGACATTTTTCGTTTACGCGTGAGCGAGTGCTGCGGGGTCGAAGGCACCGAACTGCGATCCAATGATGCCTGGCTTGTGCCAATGACCTGAACACGCGTCGCCTCGCCCACTGAAGAGGTTAGCATGCAGGTTGCCATCTGCTCATTGCCGCCGAGTGAGACGGGGATGTTCTGATAGCTTGTTGAGCTGTAAAGACCGCCAGTGTTGCCACTATTGAGTGGCATGTTGTCGTAATGCATGAGACTGCTGATTGGCTGGAATATAAGCTGCTGCGGATCGGGATGCAACGATTGAATGTCATGCGCTTGCGACTGTTGTTGTTGCGGCGGTTGTTGCTGGTGATTATGTTGCTGCTGCGACGGTTGCTGTTGTTGCTGCAGCCCTTGGTGGTGTGGCATTGTGTGCTGATGTTGATGTGGATGCTGTGATTGCTGCTGCAAGTGTTGCGACATCAAGACACCGGGACTCATTATTAGGCCGGTCTCATTCTTAACGCTAACATTCTGCTGCATTCCATTGTCCTGCGTCGGTGGCGCATTCATGTGATGTATATAGTGATGCTGTGCGGGTGTCATCGCTGCATCCTGCGAGTGCGGTGGCGGTGGCGGCAGCGGCGACGTTGAGTACTTCACATGCAAGTCATGCAACGATGTTACCGGCAGCTGGTGATGTTGCTGATGCGGCTGCGGTAAAATGCCATTATACAAGTCACATGGTGCGATTGTATCCTGCAGTGGACTGTATGGCGGTTCCGAGCCAGAGTCTGGCGGACTCTCTGGCAAATGTGAGTGTGTCTGATTGCCAATGCCACCGACACAGCTTAGTGAGTTATTACCAATCGGCATAGGCGTGGCAATGGGCGTGCTAGCAAGATTAACGCGTGCGGTTAGCGCCGTCAATGATAGGTTTGCTTCGAAGGCATTATGCATGGGCGGCGTTGAAGGTGATTCGATTCTCGAAGTGGCCATGTCCAGTTGTGTGGCAACGCCATTGTGCATTTGTGGATTGGCATCTTCGTGCTGACCGACTGGCATGAATTGGTCAAATTGACCAAAGCCAAGTGAGTCGTCATTAAAACCAGGCTGTGAGCCTATAAGGACGGACGATAGAATGAAAATAAAAACAAGTTAAAACATTTGTAAAAATATTTATTCATAAAGTGTGTTTTTATTGATGGTAGGAAAGTTAAGTTCATCAATTGTGATGAGTAGTCGCGGTGCCATAAAAATAATCAAAGAGAAGACAAAGAAAAAAAAAAAGAAATGGTGGGCGTTTTTGTCGCGCCAGCCGAACAAATAAAAACAAAACGCATATCAAAACAAGTTGCCCGCAGTGTTGGTGTTCTTCAACAGAATTAATAAAAAAAAATTGCTGCGCACAAAGAAAAAATTGATAATGCACACAATAGCGCCGAGCAAAGTTTGATCAATACGAGCAGAGCAACTATTGCAAAATATGATAATTTGCGCACAAAATGTTCGTATAATTAATTTATTACCATGTAAAGTCTTTGGGTAATCCATGCCGCTTCTATGTAACGGTATCCTTTATGGTTTCACTTGTCTGTGAACTTAAACGTTCCGTTCGTTATGTTCGGTGTGCGTTTGCGCGCCTTCTGCTCAGCGTCAGACAATTTGAACTGACGGCAAGGTTTATGCTACGCGGATTAAACACAGATGGCGCTGCAAAAATTACACAGATGCATGTTAAGTGCCACTAAAAGCAACATAAGCAAATGCAAAAAGAAAAACAACGAAAAAAACAAGAAACAACAAAAGCGCAGCATCATCATTGAGCATTAACGAAAAGCACAATATTATTGCATCTATTAGATACAAAATAATTATCTAACGTCGTTAAAATAATACAACAAAAAAGTCTATCTACGCGGTTGTTGCACTCTAAACAATTCGCTGGGCACTGAAGTGAAAATAATCGCTTTGGTAAATTGTTTAATAAATTTTTTATTTATTTTTTTTTTTACAACAAAACAGGCAAAAGAATATGTTTGTGAGCGAAAACAAAATTATTAACTCGAAACTATTAACGTGTTCGCGTGTTAATACTTTTTTTAATTATAAAAACTAAAAATTTATAAACGGCATAACATTGTAACAAACATAATTTATGAACTTGTTCAAATCACGTTGGAAAATGTCATATACAACGCTTCAAATCGTTATTCTTTGCAATTTGATTCAAATCAATCCATTTTATTTAACAGTCACAACTAATTTTTAATTTTTTAAGACAACACAATTTATGTTAAATGCCAGGCTCGCTGCGAAGACGTTGCCTTGCGCTTAAGAAATCCTTCGACTGGCACAAGAGACCGAAAATTGACATGCTTATTATGCAAATAACAAATACTAACAACAAAACCAATTGAATTTGTTGTTGTTTTAACGTATTTCTTTCTTTTTTTGGTTTTTTTGCCGCTTCAGTTTTTATCGATCAAACAAAGTTGTTCGCGCTTTCGTGTCGCTTTTTGCAGGCATTAAAATATGCAACAACAAAATACAACAAAAAAAAAAAAGAGTCATACACACACAGCATACACACATACACATTAATACAAACGCATGCACGCACATAAACTCCTACACGAACACTGCTTGAAGCTCAACCAAGTGAATCAGCGAGCGAAAGTGGCATTTGTATGCATGTAAGTGGAAGCGTACAAATACATAGGAAACCTTATGCGTTTGTTGTTGTTGCTGCATTCATTTTTCATTTATCATTCATAATAATATATATTTTTGTTCTTTTATTCTTCGCTTTTGCGCTATTTTTGTGCACATTGATTTCACAATCTAACAACGTAAGAAGCATCAAATCTGTTGCTTAGCAGAACTTGAAGCGTGCAGCAGGAAAGGTGCTTCGGCAACATGTTATACTGTACACTTGCTTAGGGCTTAGAAATACACAGAAAAAAAATAATACAAATAAATAAAGAAATACTCACAAAAATCCGGAAAGTCTTGTAGAAGATCCATGTCGACTGTTTTGCGCTGTAACTGTTTTGTTGTTGCTATTTGGACTTGACTTCTCTAATCGCTGGCATTCTTTCTCAGTGCATGTTGTTTGTGCTGTGTCTGCGTTGTATATAATTAAAATTATGTATGTATTTTACATATTCATTCATTTGCATTTATTTTATATTAAATTAAAAAACATGGCATTCCATAAAGGCCGGACTTCACACTCACTCTCTCAAGATAACTCGTTTTCACATTCACTTTATCAAGTCATAATTCTGCGAAAATCGCGACTCTGATAGGGAGGCAATGGTGCGTTTTTTTGCACAAACTATCTGTAAATGTTATTCTAAATATTCTCACTTCTTATTCTTATCAACTATGATGTATTAACGTTGCTATTTTCGACATTGAAAGCAGAAATATAGACATATCTTATGTATATACGATATAAAGTACATAGCTGAGACTTATGTGTGGTTTTATAGATAGAATGAAATTTAAAAGAACCATTGCTCAGAAAGAAATTATTCCAGAGAATATGATAACAAATAAACCACACACTTTTCAGCGTTTCCGTTTTGTAATGTTTTTTTTTAATTAATGTTTGTTTTTTTCTTGTATATTTTAATAATATGTTTGTTTTTTCTTTTTACATTTGAAGCATCGAATGTAGAAAATTCCAAGTCACTCAAATTTCCAATTAAAACTATATTAACAAGCGGAACGTGCAAATGACTTTAAATACCTGATTTTGTGCAATAATTCACGTGAAAAATGCAACATGTAAATAAAAATAGAAACAATAAGAGCGTTATAATCGAGTATATACGACTATTTAACACCCTGTACAGCCCAAGCATACAAAAAGCTATCGTACATCTGCCAGTGATTATTTATATACTGTGCAAAGTTATAAATATCAAGCAGTGCGGCAGTTAGAGCAATTATGATAAAGCAGTGCCAATATGGAAATTTATGAAAAACTTAAGTTTGTTGGTCTTTGAGTGGCAACAATGTGGGAGAGGGGTATTTTGTCAACTGCAGTTTTAAAGCGGTATATTTACTGAGCCTGTGTACGACGATTGAAGTTTGTACCTTTTATGGTTTAGGAGATATGGTAATACGGCTTGTTTGAGGTAAATGAGGGGGAAGAGTAGTGCATGAATTTGGTCTTAAGCCAACATAATGTACCCTGACATTTGCAGGGTATAATAATAATTATTACAATTACAGACTTGTAAAGACTGACACATTCTCAAAGACCATGACGAACAAACGAACTAATTTTCTTGTTGCCATTCAAATCTGTTTTTTTATTTATGTGTAATAATCAACACAATAAAAGCGTTAAGTAAAATAAAAACAAAAAAACGTGATCTTAGAGATTTTCTTTGGAAACGAGATAAGCACGTTACAGAGTCTTTTGCAGGAAAGTATGCAACGCAAAATTCGTGCGGAAATAAAATCAGAAAGAATGGAAAATTATATACATAAGACTTGCAAAAAAAAAAAACCACAAGATTTGATAAATACATTTTAATTTTAACAAATTGTGCAAATAATGTTTTAAGTAAAACTGCGACGTTTGATAAAAATACTACAAAAGATAGAATGAAAAAAACTTGTAAGACATGAACTACAAAAAGACAAAAATAACCGAGAAGATGGAAAAATGCCTACGCGTTGTTTGTATTTAGCTCCGCTTTTTTCTTGATTAAATTAACGCGCACAATTTGATTTGATCGACTCAAGTGGCACATGAATAGAAGAAATACAAACACAAGTTGGATCTTGGCATAAGTTCGTATAGATATTTTACAAAAGAATTAGTAGAAACGTCATTTCGGCCTTGACGGAGATTAAATACTCTTCCCAAGCTTCTTCCTGTGCCACGCCCACTTCTTCGTTGGGATTTTATTTCTCTTTATCTGAATAGCCTACATAACAATTTTCTTTTTTTAGCTTTTTAGGTTTAAGATTGATTTCGGCTATAAAAACATATATAAGAGTAAAGTTTCAAGAGAATTGGTTAAGAATGGAAAAAGTTTTTCATACAAGGAGTTAATAATTTGCCATGGGGACTTTCAGTTCTAGTCGTCCGATTTTGCTGATTTCGACAAATGAGCTGATCACACATAGCTAAATATAGGAGATCGTATAATCACAGACAGAGGAACAGTCGGACATGCCTTTATCAACTCGCTTTGTTATACTGATCAAAAAAGTTTATATAGTTTATTTTGCCGGAAATCTGTCCTTTGATGTGTAACAAACTTTAGAAGAAGAATTATCACGCTTATTGAACTTTGAGTTTTACTTTGAATGTAAGTAAATAGACAAGGTGAAACACAGATTTTTAGATTGGTTATAAAATAGAAGTAATTTTACACAGTTAATATAATATCACATCTCAATATAAAACCTACAATTCGGGCCAAAGTTACCAAAATTTGGGCATTGGGCAAGGTTAACCCAGAAGTGACTCCGAGTAACATTTTTTCAGTTTTACACTGCTCCAAAATTCTAGAGAGCTAGACAGTAAAATATTTATTTCCTAACGAGTGTTATCAGGTTGAATCAACTCAACTTAACTTGTCGCTATGAGACTGAAAATACGGGTTAAGTCCGGTTAAGAGTTAAATTCGAATAAAGTTGATCGGGATTACCCCAAGTTTACTGTCTTATAAAATAACAAAAACGTTGGGGTTCATTTAGATCAACTGTACATGTCTTTCAGTATACATGCAATAATGAAAAATAATCTTAAGTTGACTGAGCGAAGAATTTAAAACAACAACAAAATATTTTATCTTGACCACAAATACATTTTGCTCAAACGTTTGAAAAATTCAGACTCAAAGATAAGCATGCAATCTGTATTGTGGCTTCAACCGGAAGCTCGCGTACATCATCCTTGAACATCATTGACGAAATCTTCTCTTTTGTTTTTGTTGTTCGTTTTATAATTTTGCGCTTTGTTTATTAGCATTTATATAAAATTGATTTAATTATTGTATATTTTTTATTATTTTATCTCAATTTATTTTCTTATTTTCGCTTTATTGTGTTTGCAATACGAAATTTCAGCAAATTGTTGTTGTTATCTTACTGGCTTTGGTGTTGCTTTGAGTGTTAACTGCCTTTGTTGTTGGATTTGTGTTAATTGTTTGTGGCATGTGATCTTCGTTTGAGTTCACTGAGGTTTGAAATCTTTTTTTTTTCTTACTTTTTTCAATTGTATTTCTGTTAACATATCAATTAAGTTAAACGTGCGTTGTCATCAAAATGGCTGAAACGTATACGTGATTTTAAATCTATTTTTATGGCTTATCTTAGAAGCACCTTCTTTTAAATGGTCTTAGTGCTTTTCGGCCTGGTTTCGGTACGAATTCTGTCACTCACTTGCCTCTGGGGACTTTATTGTATTTTCGCAAGTGATTTTACAACTTCTGTCAAAGGCTCGCCAGTGCAAACACTAGAAATCAAATTAGCATGCGTTCACTAAATATTGCCATCAATCAGCCATTGATCATTGAGCAAACACAGACGACGGCGTCGACGTTGACAGCGGCGATGAAGTTGACGTCGAAGTCGATCTTGGTTGGTGCGTGTGCAGATCTGTTTTGTTTTTATGAACCTGTCGTAAAATAATTTCGAGATTTTTATATTTGCACCCTGAGGCCAATGAAATATCAAAACGGTTGAGTATTTTTGCCTAATTATTTTTGGCGCATTTATGATAAAGTTTCAATCATGACATTCGGAAAAAAATTGTTTTAATTATCTTCTGTCATTGAACTAATTTGAAATCAGTAAGGACCTATTAAAGATTTTTATACTCTGGCAAGAGTATATTAACTTTGCCATGAAGTTTGTAACGCACAGTAAGAGATTGAGTTGGTTTCTTTAGAAACAAATAGATAGTGAGTTCCCTTTAAAAACTTACATATTTCTTTTTGGATCAAACTGCAAGAAGGAGTTTGCTTGAGTTGCAAAAATGTCTAAGCTTCGGCTAAATCGCAAATAACTTTCTTTCGGGTTTGAATTAAGACGCAAAAATTGGAATTTAAGGAAAACAAATAATGATAAAAAAAACACAGATTAAGTGTGCCAAATTGAAAGCACCGAAAATCTAATCAAATTACAATTTGCTGTGTTGGCAATGCTCACCTGTTGATTAAGCAAAAAAGATCGTGAGCAAAGAGTGGCAAGAGAGAGTGCGTGTATCTGTATGTGTGTGCACCGTGGCTTGTACCAGGCACCATCTGTACCTTGTGTTAACATCCGAAGAACGTTTATAATTTATAACTGATACGATATACAAATAAGTTGTAGTTATTTTTTGCAAAATCAAGTGCACAATTACTTGAAAAATCAAAAAAACAATTAAACTCATATATAAACACGATTCCGTTTTGATTAAAAGATCTTTTGTAAAAAAGTTGAATTGGAGATATGACATTAAGCCAGTTGTTGGTACAAGGAAGATGCCGAGGGTAATACAACTGACCATCGAACGAAGCTATTTGCTGCTTTACTAGTTTCTTTTCTGCACAAACTGTTCTGCATTGGCAATACTAAAGTGGCAGCACTGCACCGCAGCAAGTGTTTTGCCGGTGCAGTGCCGTTTGAGCGAAGCTAAGTGTATAACTAACGGTAAAATGCATATAAGATGTGCTCAATCCACGTTTAAAAGTTGTATCTTGAATGAGCACCATTCGAATACGTACGTTTGTCTGTTCAAAAAGAAAATTACATTTTAGGTTTACTCTCTTTTCAGGAGCGGACTCCGGCGTTCTTTAGCCTACCGCAGCAAAGCATGCTTAAAATGTGTGTCGACTTAAGGCGCAAATTTAAATGAAGTGTTTGAAGTGAAATTAGTGGCATTTGGATGTGTGTAGATGTTGACACAAATATGTGTATGCAAAGAACTCTTCTTGAAATAAGGCTATTAACTGAAAGTAGACAGAAATTCATTTGGCTAAGGTGGAACTGGTCTTGGGATTTGAATGTATAAAAATGATGCGCTCTATCGATCGGCAGATGGAACGGTTGGTTAACAACAAATATCAATTTGCGATTGGCATTTTTTCGTTCATTCGTTCGTTCGTTTGACGTGTTTTTTTAGAGACAAGTATTTCATAAATGAAACTCTACGTTTCTATAGGTAAATGGTATAAAAACTATGATAATATATCGAACGTCTGTGTGTGATCTCTTCAGTGAATTGTTGTTGTTGCTGTTGAACACATTGGAGTCGAACCGGTTGCGTTTTATATCTTTTGCTGTTATTTTCTGCTCGTCGCGTCGTAAAGGTTGACGTTGTCGTTGTTGTTGTTGTTGTTGTTGTCTTAGCTGTTGTTGTTGTACACATTGTTGTTGTTACACTTAATGTTGTTTTGTACGTCTTAGGTTGAGACGTGTTTTTTGTTTTTGGTATTTTATTTATTTATTTTTTTGTTCGATTTTTGTTTTTTTGATATTTTGCGAATGGCACAAGTTGAATTGACAACTACCACAAGAGTAAGCGAGATCAAACATAGAAAGAAGAGTACAGTAAAAGCGTACAGGCATAAATTAACAAAACGGACCAAGTTAACTCTTGACAACTGCCGACATATGTACATGTACATATGTAGGACGAAGCGAGGGGCGTGTGGAAGCAAGAACTGCGTCAAATCAATGTTGGCTTAGCGCGGGCATAGGAAACGCGCGGCGGTGCAAGCGTGACCAACACTTAAAGTAGCTGAAGATGAGGCCTAAAGTAGCAAGCGAACTTTAAGAAAATATTGTATTATGTTAAGACAATAATCGAATTGTTGAGCGAGTTGTGAAATAAAGTGACAGAAAAGGAACAGTAAAATTTATAGATCATGTATGCATGTATGTGAATAGATCTGCAACAAGCACATCGTATTGTTGAAGACTAAAGTATTTCTGCTTCAAACACCAACTGACATGTGCAAAAATATAACTGTGACTGCTAAACCGGAGTCTGGTGCTTTAAGATACACAAAATGAGCGCGCAAGAGGAGACAAAAGTGCGACCGACTGCGAGTGAGACTGAAACAGCGTCGGCAACTGAGATTGACTATTGTTGTTGTTGTTGTTTTTGTTGTTAGTGTTTCGTTGTTTTGTGTTTGTAATTATTGCGTATTCGTGTTGCATTTATTGCTGTTGTTGTTGTGTGTGAACGTATTTTTGTTGTTGTATTATCTGCTGGGATTTTTCCCACTGCGAGCCGCTTTTTTTTAAGTTTGCTGTCGTCACTTTTTGCATATTTCATTAATTAATTGCATTCAACTTGATTCTTAGCTAAAATTATAATACAACTTCAAACGGATATTCAAACACGCAAACACACACACACACACATACCGACTTATAAATCTAATTGGCATTTTCTTACATTTTATCTAAATTGGTTATGCGTTTTCCACTTTCAAATTTGTGCACATTTTCTTTCTTCTTTTTTTTGTATATCTTTTCACAAAATTCCTCTTGTTTGCTCCTCCAAATTTAAATTCGTTATTGAGAAATTAAAATACTATTTAATTTAGTTAATTATATTAATATTGCAAAAAAAAAAATGACGCACATATTTCTCGTTTGCATCTTATCAAGTGTGGTCAGTTTTACTCTTGCGACTCCACTTCTCTCAGTCTTCTGTCTGTTGCTTTGTTTTCGTATTTCACTTGTTTTTTGTTTTAGATTTGGTTTTTTTTTTATTTTTTTGTTTGTATCGCTGATTTAATTTCTCATGCAAATTACAACAATATTAGCGCGTTTATGCGAAAAAACAAACACAACACACACAAAAGTAGCCTAAGAAATTTATTTAGTTTTATATTTTACTATTTGACTTTTTTGCAATCAACGAAAGTGACTTGATTTGTTTTTGTCATTTAGTTGTCGTTATTATTTTTGTATTGTAGTTTTTTTAGTTGTTATTGTTGCCGTGTATTGTATTTCTATTCGCTACTGCTTCTTCTTTTTTTACTGTGTTTTTTTGTTGTTCAAATTATAGTTGTTTTTTTTTTTGCACACACAAATCACGCAATCAACTATTCGTATACGCGATTTTATATCCAAGTCCACTGAAGTTCGAGCTGTAACTGAACTGTCCGATCAAGCTTAGCAGAGGCCTCGGGCTTTTCGATTGAACATCGGCTTAAAATTCGAGAGAGTGAGAGCGCGAGATTATACGAAACCCTCCGAGAGCATGTTGAGTTGATTAAACGAGCGTCGCAGTGAAGAGGCTGCTGCCTTTTGTATCTTTAGAATTGATAATAACAATTCATTGAATTTCCAGCCAACAAAAACTAAATCACTGCAAATTTACACTCCCACTTAAAAAATAAAACATGCCAGCAAGTTGACTACTTGTTCGCTCTCCCTCTCTCGCATTTCACTTGTATCTCGTTTACATGCTTTGGATCTTCATCGGTATATCTCGCTCAAATTAATTTACTCATTGTTATCATTTATATTTGCTCAATTTTGGCGCTTATAGTTTTTATTTAAGTATTTTTTTTTAATTTTTTGGCTTTGCTTTGATTTATAACAAAAACCATAACAAAGTTCATGTGAAAAAAGTTTGACACAAGCAGAAATGCGCGGCTGACGTTGACGTTTGCTTTAAAATTGGACGCAGTCGCCGTACGCTGCTGCGCATCAGTTCACACAGCAATTCGATCATTGGTCATTGAGTAACACCCCCCATTAAGTGTGCCAGTGATACGTATAGCTGGGTTAAAAGCCGAAAGAGTGAATTTGCTAAGCGAGAAATAGTAATATAGCCTTTTATATGATAGTAACTTTCAGCAGACAAGTGGAGCCATTTTTCCAGGTGTAAAATTAATTACCAAGTCTATATACTTATGTTTGTATAAAATCTGTTCTTTGAAATAATAATTATGTGTAGTAAGGGAAGATGGGCGGTCTACAGGACTGATAGCCGAGCTATTCTTAATGCCGAGCACCATTGTTGCAGACGCACGATGCACATGCGCCTTAAATTAAGAATTCCTACCTACAGATTCTTTACTTTACTTCTTCTTCTATTATGTTATCACATAAACAATGAAGGAGATTTGAAAACGTTCAAGCTTACATAATTTCTGTACTACTTTATTGTTGCCTTTCGACAACAACAAATAGTGACACTTGTTAACCTATCAACGGCAGTTTAAACTTTTAGCGTTTATCTTAATGGAGTTGTTGTTGCTGACGTACTGACTATAGCTGGGAGATGTACACACGCATTCACGCACACATGCAGACACATACAGAATGCGTTTTACATGAGTTTTAGTTATGTTAAATTCTGTTATGCGTTCATGTTTTATTGAATTAATGCGGTGCGTTACGTTACGTTGGGTTAAATTACATAAATTATGCTAATTTGCATTATTTATTAAGTTAATTTATAGTAATTTCCCTTATTTAGTGCTAAGTAAAACGATATGTGCGTGTGAAGCCAGCAACAAAACTAAAAGGTAATAAGACAGAATTTGCATTTGTAAAAAGTGCTTTGTTTGCTTCTAGGCAAATGACTTCATACGAATTGTTTTATCATTGAAATTGTATACTTTTCTTACAATATCCAACTGCACATACAAATCGATTAGGTTTAGGGTTCCGGACAGGCAGCAACATGATAAATCTTTAAGCGGAAACAACTTTGCATTATTTTTTCAAGTGTCTTTCATTTGCCTACAATTCCTACGCTTTCAATTACAACTCTAGAAATAATTAATTCAACAAAAATTTGCTACTAAAGAAAATAACAAGGCTTAAATTAATGCTCAATTAACAATCATATTTTTCTCTTTTTAATAATGTTCTGTTCAACAGCATTTTTTGATATCTTATATCAGAATGATAACGGTAGTAAGTAAATTATCAGTTATTATTAATGATTAAGTACATTCAAATATAACTTATACTGAAATTATGGCAAATGTTTGTCACAACGGCATTATCTGCTTTGACGCCATTCTTCAGAGAGTCCACGATGTCATTTAGTACTAAAAAGAAAAGAAAAGTAAATATACAACACGAAAACAAACAAACGAGAAATCGCCAGTTATTATTCAGTTCATAACTATACCTTTTCTTTCGTCGGTTGACATAAGCATTGATAGTATTGGAACCTGAAGATTCTTGCTTATCTCCAGCAAAGTTTTACCCAGCGTTGGCTCTTTATTAGGTATATAGTAGTTGTGTAGTGTATCTATAAGGCTAGTAAGAGTGTCCGAATCGAAGCCAGCACCCAAAATCTTGCATAATTTTGGTACTTCAATGGACTTAAGGTACTTATATTTTTGTAAAGCTGTTAGTTCCTTCCAGTGCGTGTAGAATTGAGCTGTAGATGTAGGTGCTGGCGGCAGAGAGCGCAGGTTATCATCCTCATCATTTTGTTTAAGTTGCTTCTTTTGATCTCCAAGTTGTTGCTGTTGCTGTTGTTTTTGTGGTTGACTTTTAAGCGGCACTTCGGCAATGAGTGGTTGTTGTCGTTTGACGGATGTACTGTCATGTGTAATGGTT
>JBAMBP010002135.1:0-41258 GCA_037044515.1 Phortica magna | reverse complement strand
ATGGGGTGGCACAACCTTAACACGTAGAATCTCATCATCGTCGCCAATGTAAACCAGTCCCAAATTTGCACACGCCTCAACCAGAGCCTTTTCATCGGGACTCGATGCTTGGTAGTCCAATTTTCTGTGAATAACGATTAAGTATTTTGTTTTGTAAAAATGGCGTACTGTATATACTATTAGATAGGAAGCAGGCCAAATATCTTACTAATTGCCCTATGTTACATTGAGTGACACACAACATAAAATAGTTTAGCGTTCAGACTTAATTATTACTCAACTGTCGTATGTGTTGTCACAGCGCTTAGCAACATAGGAACACAGTTGCAAATACATGGCCATAAATATTTTATGATGATTGATTTGTGTCCAAACTTACAGTACAGTTTGTTGGATTTCTTTCTTTCTTCGCTGGGATTCTGCACGTAGCAGCATTGTCGGCTGACGGGTGAAAGTCGGCGTTGCGTACGATTCTCGAGAACCTGTGCTGGGTGATCGAAACACAACGGCTGATTGCTGGCCCATGGGCACAGCTGAATGCCTTATAATTGGTGTGCCATATGACTGTGAACGACGATGATTGTAGCCTGGCCTGGTGTCATAATGGTCAGGTATACTTTCGGTTAGGTCATTGTCAGACGTAGAGCGCTTAAACTGCAAAGAAGCTGGTCGTCTACCGGGATAAACATGCAATAAACTTGGAGAAACTGTTTGTCGATTCAAATCAACGTTGACATTTTCAACAGCATATTCATTTATCGTACCTTCTTCAGGCGGCGCGGACATTGTAGGCTGTACCCGTGCAGCTCGTGCGAAATTCGGACTGCGTTTGACAACTTGCGGTCGCCGACGTCGCTCGACATCATCCGTTGGTAACAAAGGATTCTTATCCGATGTCGTGTTTGTATTCTTTGAATTTTTAGTTGTCGATAGTGAAGTTTCCATGCTGTTCTCTTTTATATTTACCTCATTTTGTTCACTAATACAAGTATTACTCTCTTCAGTAATGTTACCCATTGCATACATATTTGGCATTATTATTGTCTCTGGTGGACAATCCTTATCAGTTTCACATTTAGCTTCCGTTATTGTTTGCATCTGATTAAGATCATTTTCTTCGGCCGCTACCTGAATAGTATGACATATGGATAACGCTTCAAAGAAGCTCTTGTGATCATCCTGTTAATAGCCGAAAATAACATTAATGCATTCACTGAAGTTGTGTTTTATACAAACGTACATTAAATTTATTAATGTCGAACAACAGGCCTGTGCCCTCCTCCTCCAGAACAGTCTTTCGGTAGATATACTTTTTGCCAGCTATCGAACACTGTTGAAATATCATCTCGTTCTTGGTTAATGTGCCCGTTTTATCAGAGAAAAGTATGTTGATTTGGCCAAGTTCCTCATTCAAATTGGAGGTATTCACAACGCATTGCTGGTCGGTCTCAATTTCAAACAACTCCGAGTCCCATTCCATGAAGAAACCACCAATTACTCGCTGCATTTCGATTGTGACATAAAGCGAAATTGGTATCAGATAATTGAAGAGTATCAAGAAGGATAAATAATCCTGTAGAAATTGTCGAATGCTGTAACTGTCCGTTGGTGGACCCAAGTATTCAAGTTTCGGTATGATAAAGAGCTCATCGTAACTAAATAAAAAGAAAGAAGAAGACCGCTTATTATTTTCGCCATTCAAAGTTGCCGCCAAATAAAGCTTACCGTTTTAAAAAGTATAAAAGTGTAACAATTCCGATCAAGGCAATTAATATAATAATGAGAAAGCGATTGATGTACAGTTCACTTGAAGCACTTTTGTTGCGCGTTAAACGACTGTTTAACTGAAGTTTTGTCGTCATGCCCGTGTAGACTGCGCAGCCGATGACACAATTCGTGTTTTTGACACGGGAGCCGCGCAGGAGCACATTTTCGGCGGAGAGTGGCAGCACAAGGCCATCACTGCCGCTCACTTCGATCTTGCCGTTGAAATTATACAAATCGGTTTTTGGACTCTCACACTCAATGACGCCGAGTGTATGCATATTTTTAATCTCAACATAAGGTAAATTTCGAGGCACCAATAATATTTTCAAATTGGATTCGCCATCCAAATTGGCTGTTGTTATAAAGCACTTGCCGTGCGGATCGGTCGAACGCAGGAGCACCAAATCACAGGGTACATCGCAGTCGCGTTCGACTACGACCAAATCGCCGGGGCGTATATATTGTGATTGGATGGTGAGCTCCTTGCCATTTCGAAAGACAGTCACTTCGCAAATAGAGAAAAAAACGATAAATTATATTTGTATAGATTATTAACTTTGAGTTAAGCATTTACCTGGTGAGCAATTGACAACATTGTCGGTTTTGTATCGCAAGACATCTTCATAGCCTTGTTTGGCGGCAGTTACAGCAATAACAAATACAAGCGGCAATAGTGACGTCATAGGCGAAACTGGACTGTCTGAAATATGCCAAACAATAGTCTAATAGAGTTTTCTTGTAAAGACATCATATCCTAACGGTAACCATCATTCAAATACGTATGTGCTATAATGCATAAAGTTATGTTACATAGCGCCACACACGACATACGCCAATCGAGCGTCAAAGCTTGGACTTAGTGCCACTCTCTTGTGAATAATAGATTGTTGTATGTAGCGTGCAGCGCTTTGCAGCATAAGAGTTTATTTAAATTCATTTTTTTGTATGTATTTACCTATGAGTAGTGATATTATTGTCATCACAAGGAAGTAGAAATTCGCAATTCGGCGAAATTGTTCTAAAAGGTTTTGTGGCAAAAATGTGAACAATGTGTATTTTGTTGACTTTATGCGATTTAATTGTTTTCCTTTATTCTTTTTGTTGTCATCTTCGCCGCCGATTTTTATCTGGAGCCAGTCGTTGATCGTGCTTACGCGGGAACCCTAAGCAGAAGTATTTATAGTTTTTGTTATTCTACAATATATATTATTTATAGCAAGTATTAGTAAGTGACAATTGATGCTTAAATTATGTGTTCCCTTCGTC
This sequence comes from Phortica magna, assembly GCA_037044515.1. Taxonomy (NCBI): domain Eukaryota; kingdom Metazoa; phylum Arthropoda; class Insecta; order Diptera; family Drosophilidae; genus Phortica; species Phortica magna. Next base: position 38,225 of record JBAMBP010002135.1, on the reverse strand, counting down.
TGTCTGTCTGTCTATACGAAGTAGATAAGAACGCGCTAGGGAATGCCTTTGAATTTGTCTCTGTACGCTTGAGATTGTTTACCTTTTTGTAATGCGCCCACTTGCAAGTTCTGTAGCCGTTTAGGAACCTGAGGGTCAAGAAGTGACATTTACATTATCGAAAACTTTGTCGTACTCACATCACCTTCTCTTTTCTAGATTGTGCATCAACAGTCAACTTCCGCATCAATGAAAACAATCTATACATTTGACGAGCTGCTTAACGTTTACTAATTGCATAAATGACAAACGTATGCGTTTCAAGCGATAAATAGCGAATGGCAAATAAAACATCTCAGTGGAAAGTTACCAACTTGGCAATACGCTACACCATTAAAGGATAGCAACAGACTTCAAAGACTCACTTGTACGTATGTGAACGATATCTGAGGTATGTCTCCTTGTTACTTTCACTAATCGAATGTGCGCTCAAAGAAATTGTATGAGATTCACGGTGAATCTTATTTTCAGGTTTGAGACGGAGAAGAAGCTCCGAATTTCCATAAAACAGTTCAGACAAATAATAAGCAAAGCTTTGCCAACTCGAAGTTGAAATTCTCTATCTAAAGTGTCCCATCAAGATAGATTCTTAAGCTGCGGGGACAAAGGCACTTGCTGGAAACCTCTCCGCTAATTTTGACTCCTAAGCGGCTCACTTCTTTATAGAGTGACATGTGCTTCATGATCGTTCAAATGCCATGCGCTTTGGCGAGAAGCGCAAAACAAAAGTCACAAATTAGCAACAATATATCTTCGACTAGCGATCACTTGCCATAACTTGCTACACTGCGAAAAAAATGGCATACAAAAATTCTGTAACTTATACGGTTTGATTATCGTCGAACGTTCACAAGGACCTTCTGAACCTTATCATAAACTTATCAATAAATAATAATATTAATGATTCACTCGGTGAGCCAAGTTGATTAGAAGTCTGTCCGTCTGTCTGTCCGGTCTGCCAATCAGTAGTTATTTTTTACATTAAAAGATAACCAAGCTAATCTCTTTGACGTCCATGATAGATATTTTGCTAACGAACCGGAAAAATCGTACGTTAGAACTAAGAGGGTCTGAGAGTGTAGCATTGACTGACGCTAAAATCGCTGAAGTGCAACATATCAGTAGCGGAAGCGAAGGCAAACAGCGACTAAACACTTCTAAAGCCAAAAACGAAACGAATTCGAATTTGAGTTCGTCAATCAAACTGATCGAACAAGCGCGTGCAGAGGTTGGTCAGGGCGGGGCAGTGGGGGCGCCTTTATAGTGAAATGAAACTGGCGCGATATGGCGTTAATACTTGCAGCTAATCAGTATACGAGGCACACTTTATAGATTCGGCACTTAAGCAAACCAAAAAGCACAATTTGACTGACAGATTGAAATGTCGCTCAGCGAAAATGCTTTGTTTCACACATAGATGGCGTCTTGTCGTTGCCTAGGCGCAGTATATAAGTAGTGACCCTCGCGCGGGCCCATGAAATTAATGCCACGCCAAAAATAACGTATACAACATTAGAAGTATTTCCTTTAGAGATACGACGTTTTCATAATCTTTGCAAAAGTGTATATTTTCGAAGCTATCATGATATTTGTAAGCCATTGAGGACGGCATATATATACACATATATATATTGCAATTTAATGAAGCACTTTGCATTTGCATTTCTTTTAGTTACATGTGACGTTCAATTGATCGCTTAATTATAAATAAATATATATAAATAAGTATATAGTTTTGTTAAACAAATTATGCGTCACTTGATACCAAAGTTCAATGAAAGTTCTGCAGACCTTTTCCATACATATGGTGAATCATTTCTTAGAATTATTGAATGATTTATGGTTTATCATTTAATTACAGCGAAGCTCGCAGTAATAAGGAATTTTATGCTTACCATTTTGAACTTGTTAGTCGTGGGTTTTTTTATGTACTTAAAATTAAATTGTATGTAAACAAAGCTGAATTAATTTGTTGTTTGTCCTGTAGTTGAACACAGCCTTCTTTCGCTTAGCTAATATATGAGCACATGTCTGCTTATAACACCGAAATTCACACACGCACCAAAATTCAAAAATTAATAATTATTACAACAAAAAAAAAAAGATAACTGATAGATTTTTATATAAAAAAAAAAAACAAAAAATATACGCGGATAATGATTTGACGGCAAGCAACACCAACACCAGCACCAGCACACGGTTCTTTTTCTATTATCGTCAAACTATGTCACTTTTTATACGGCAAGATAACAGTTTATTGTTGCTGAATTTCAAGAGCGTCGTCGAACACACAAATGCACATTATGTATGAACGTTCGTTTTAGGCAAGTTTAGTGTAACCAACAAAGTCAAAACAATATAAAAAAAAAATACTAACTAAATAAATAAAAAACAATAATATTTGACAAATTTGGAGTTTTTCGTATTACAAATCGACCGCCGCCGCCGCCATTCGTCATTGAACGCTCAAGTTGAACTGTTTGGCTGAAATGGACTTGTTGTATATATTCTTGTTATATTATTATTATTTTTTTTCTTTTCTTTTTACTTCATCATCACGAAAACGTTGCTTTTATCGTGATAACGAATCCTTATCTCGAATAATACGAACGCAGTCATCGTTTGCGCACTTTGGGTGTAACATTCGATAGTAACGTAAGCTTAGTAAATAAATGAGTCGAAACAATAAAGCGGTTTCAAATGAAAGATATTGAACGCAAAGAAAAATCCAAAGCAGCCCAAAATTTTGTCATATTTTGCTTTGTTTTGTTTATTTTAAATGTTACACAAAACAATATAGATGACTCTATTGGCTTGTAGTATAAAGCTGAACATGTATTTGGTGTAAGACTAAATTGCTTTTACATGTGTGCGATAAAAGCCATTGAAGACCATTTCATATCACTCATACGTCATGTGTGCTCTAGATAGTGGCAAGTTGGCCCAGCCATTTCGAGCTAGTCAGATATATCAGCCAAAATAACAAACTGTTGCATTAAACGGCGCAGCAAATGATGTTAAGCCAGTTGATGTGCAAGATTATGCAAAGCAACCGTTTTGTCGACAGCTGACGCACGTTTTTTAGTTTAATAGACTTATGTCACCCACCGAACACATAACACATGCGGCAGTTAAGCGTTGAAAATTTGCATAATTGGCGCATGCTAGACTGCTGTATGTGCCGGATGCCGCTTTGTAACATAAGCTGCATAACTGCACTTTTTTGAATTGGAAAACATTTGTGTAGTAATCTGAAAAGTGATTTATTTTAAAAAGACAAACTTTTTATTTTACATATATTATTGCTAAATTTCAAACATTCTTTTTTTTCTGCTTATTTTTAAGAAATTAATTCTTAAACGTAATCATAATTAAACCGTATCTTTTGCTTATTTATAATAAATAAGAAAAACAATAAATAATAATAATTAATAAATAAAAAGCGAAAATATTCACTTCGATCGTGCCGAAGTTCCAATACTCTTCACATTGTATTTTGTATATTTAATTGTTGACTTAAACTATGTTTTTTTTTTTGTTCGGACATTTGTTAATTATTTGATAAAATAGATAGTATCGAATTCGTACAAAATCTATGCAAGTGAATCTAATTTTTTGTGAATTTGGGGTGAATTGGCGAGGCAAAAGCTCAAGTGGTAACTAAATATCAGATTAGACAAGAATATAATGAATGTTGGGTTGACGAATTTGCCGATATCGCAATAGATAACTGAGTGACTCAAAAGCGGACACAAACGGACGGAAAGTACTCAGTGAAATACAAATGTGAGTAGCATAGTTATAAAAAATACTGTTTTCAGATGTAGAAAGATGTTGCAGTAAATAATTCGGCATTAATTTTCAACATCAACTATAAAAAAAAAAATAAAATCCAACCGAAATGAAGTAAACTCCGTAACCTAACTACCGTAAAAAAAAAAAAAAAATCCATAAATAAATAAATAAATCAAAACATCATATGAACCTAGAATAGTATTAAATTGTTTTAATATTAGAACTAATTAAACCGCACATTAATCTAATGTTATATGCGGATTTGTATAAGTAAAACCGTGAAATTGCTTCTGATCCATTGACGCTAAGATCTCCTTATCGATGGGCGTCAAACGCACACGTTCGCGGGTGAAAACACGATCGAAATATTGCGTGTCTAACGGATGTTTCTGAAATACAAGCGCAGAGTTGAGTTCACAATGGCTTTGTCAATGTCGTTGGAAGACTTACCACTTGCGGTTTGAACGGCGGCTCAATTTGACGCTTCTCAAGCAGACTCCAATCGATCGGCTTGAAGAAGATGTGTTCACTTATGTCGCCAGCGGCGCTGTATTGTGAGCCCAAGCGTTTCGTGTAATCCTTTTCGAGTAACTGTAAAAGTTATTGTGTTGAAGAATTCCTTCTTTTCCAGTGAAATATAATCAGGTTACTTACACTTTTGAGTATGCCCGTTGCCTCGGCTGATATATAAACTGGGAACCATGGAATTTCATTGCATATTGACCAGAAGGAGCTCATCTTCATCGCAGCCACTGAATGGCGATTGCCCGATTAGCATTTCGTAGAGCAACACCCCAAATGACCACCAATCAACATTCTGATTGTATTTTTCGCCCTACGAAAAATATATTATATAAATAAATGAATTTAAAAAAAAATAATTAGATACGAACTTTTATGATTTCAGGCGCCATGTAATCCGGGGTACCGCAAAAACTATCGGCGGTCTTGTCCAAATATATTTGTAGCTTACACATGCCGAAATCAGCTATCCGCACATGTCCCTCATAATCGAGCAGCACATTGTCCAACTTGAGATCTCTGCGTAGGGTTTATTATTATAATATTATAATGTCGACAGACAGACAGACAGACAGAAAGAAGCGTTCTACGCACCTATAGATTATTCCCTTTTTGTGTAGGAATTTTAGACCTGATATTATTTCGGCACCATAGAAACGTGCGCGCTCCTCGGAAAAACGACCGCTTTCTTGTATGTGAAACATGAGATCACCGCCATTCAAATATTCCATTACAAAGAACAAATGACTCTAAAGCGTTATGCAAAAAGACAAAAAACAAAAAAAAATTAATCATACAACACCTGTATGCTTAATTTAAATTAAATACTCTCATGTTACAGAGTCTTGCGCGCGACATGCGGCAGTCGCGCAGGTCAACATACTTTTGTGCATGCTGTTGTGCTTTATGTGCCGTGCGTGCGCTTTGTGACATGAGCGTGTCGTTGGTTACTTTTGCATTATTTTTTACCTCAGTCTGAAATGTGCAGAAGAGATGACAGAGATAAGGATGCTTTGTGCCCAAGGCGAGCACTTTGCGTTCAATTAGCGTTGAATCGACGTCATCATCTTCGAGTACGACATCCTTTTTCAGGCACTTCACGGCATAGTAATACGTCGTCTCACGTAACTCAGCCAACAGCACCTGTTTTCAACATAATGAACATGATTTGATTGACATTTGATTTGATTGATTTGGCTGTCGCATTTGGTTGAACTCACCTTGCCAAAACTGCCCTTGCCCAGCACGGCGAGAAAGTGGAAATCATCTACGGAGTAATTCTTAAACCTAGGGATTACCGTTGCTGGGGCAGTAAAGCGCCCTGATTTTTGAAATTGTGAATATGTGTATGAGGTTTCTGTATTATGGACGAACGAACGTTTGTGTTCCAATGAGATAAAAAAAACAATAATAATAATAGAATAGAATAGTATAGTATAGTATAGAAAAGAAGGAAATAGTTTATAGTTTCTGTGTGTTATACTAAAGTTAGTAAGTGTTTAGTCAAGTTGTTTAAACAATAGTTTTGTTAAACTGGTGATCACTTATTGAATAATGTCTAAAAAAACAAAAACAAAGTGTGAGAAAGAACTCATACCATCATGTTCTTCGATAGCCTCGATTTTGTAGGCGGGGTTCGAGCTTGGCGGCGTCGTTGGCGAGTCGCCCGTTTCCCGTGCGTCTGAAGATTTACACATGAAAGGGCCAATTTTATTAGCTTTTGCAATTCGATTTTAAATGCTTATTTTTTTTTTTTTGGCGTATTTTTGAAATATTTTTGAAAATGTTTTTAAATAAAAAAGAATTATATATCTATATCTTTGAATTTTCTCTTGCTTATGCTCATGCCCATCAATGAGTTTGAGCTAACAATAAATAACAATAAATAATATTTCAATACGATCTTCAAAAATATTTCAAAAATTCATTTTCGAATTGGTAAGGCTAAATATGTATTTATGTATGCATGTGGTAGTAAATATATGTATGTATGTATGTTTGTTATTGTGTGACGCAGCAAACCGAGCGAGTGTGTCTAGATCAGCGCACATTAAAGGAGCTATCGCTATCCAATGTACACATGCTCTTCTCGCTCCTGCTTAGCGCCATGTTCGTGGCATGTAATTTGCTGTTGTTGTGATTTGTTTTTGCTTTTGTTTTTGTTTTTCTTGTTTTGTTGTTTTCGTTCACGTTGCCTTTTACCTCGCTTCACATGATTGAGCGCTTCGACAATTAGCTTCTGGTTGACGCCGCATAAATTGGCCGTGAGCCTTTCGCATTTCTTGTGACAATTCACGTCACATTCTGTTTTCGTAGCCCGGTGGTGACGTTGTCGCCGACAAAGACAGACGGCCAGAGACAGAGACAGAGACGACAACGACAATGACAACAACAACGACAACAGAGACGACAACAGAAATGAACGCAAGCGATCAAGTCGACGTAGAAATGTTTGGTCGGTACAGACGTTAGAAGGTGGGCGAAAATATATTAATTAAACAAATGGCTATTAATAAATACTAAAATACACACACGCACACACACATACACATACACATGTATGCACGCTCAAAAATATTTATATATATATATGTATATATGTGTGTACGCTTGTTTAATTTGGTTGCACTTGTTGTTTTTACCGCCGTTAGTTTGATTAAACGTGTCTTGCTCGTCTATACTCAGCAATTCCTCCTCCCATTCGATGATCATTTTAATAAATTATTTCAAATGCTTGCTAACGTATGTGATTGACTCAAAAATATTATATTGAATAAAGAAATCATTTCAGCATTTGGCTTTGACAATATTTTCAAAACGTTTATGACAATATGAATTGCACAAGTTGTTTATGACATGCCTGGGCTGCCAACTTGGCTGCATTGCCATAAACTGACAAACTTTGAAATGCCCACCACTGATCGCGCATGCCACTCACATAAATCAACTGCTGCATGTCAATAAATCTCGCATGTGTATATAAGAGTATGCTGTACAAACACAAGCACGAGTGCACTTGGCGTATGAGCGATTGCACCTTAGGCGAGAAACGAGCGAAAAATGTTTTGTTTTTTTTTCTCGCTTTTTTTAACAAAATATAAATTAATATTTATAATTTCGCTTGCCGCATTATGCAAATAGCTTATTGAACAATAATTAATTCGAATTGAGTTGTTGTTGTTGTTGTTGTGGCGGCGGCTGAGAGTGTTATGTTTTGAAAGCGTCTTTTCACACTCTTGTTCAATTTGATAATTTGATGAGCTTTTACTCATGCTATTTGCATTTGAATTAATTTGTTTACACATTAAAATTGTCGATATTTCGCTTGTAATTATTTTCGAAATCATTTCGATCATTTGCTCAGCGCATGCCATGAGTTGCTTATGAGACGCTGTCCGTCCGTCCGGTTAGATTGATTGCATGTAGAATGCATGAAAGCGACTTAGCAATAATATAATAAATTCAAGTCAAGTTAGTAATGTCCGTTGGCCCATGTCCAAAACGGAAATAGTCGCACCTGTGCTACTAAATACCAGAAATGGTCTAAATACAATAAATAACAGTTGTTATAACAACAAAAACAATAAGAATTTCATTAGAAAAGTAGGCGGCGATATAATTTCATGTGTAAAGAGTTGTTTATAAGAGATTGATTGATTATTTTGCGTATGAATTTTTAGACGATACCTTCTATGCTATATTTAAATGCGAGATGTACTATTTATATATTTCGGGATTTGTTTTTGTTTTTGATTTTCATTCCCGAAGTATATTTGCAAATAGTGTGACCCTCGTATAGGCCGACCGAATTACCTTGTGAGTTAAATTGACATTTTTTTTTCTTTTTTTTTTTTACTTCTAATTATATACCGCATTTACCTTTACCTGCCCGTACATGTTTGTCTCAAATGACGGATAGCAAAAAATATTTCATTGTATATCAATTATCAGATCTAAAGTATTCCAATATAATATTTATCAACGTTCATGGTTATAGATTAGTTATGAAGAAATGTTGTACTGTTTTTGATTATCATTAATCAATTTTTTTCATACAGTAAAGTTAGGTTTTTCTGTATTGTTTGAATTTATGAGTTCAAATTTTTTTCTGTGCTTAGCTCAGCGGCTAAGGCGTACACAATAAAAGGGCTGTAAGGCATCACTGGCAAAGCAAAATGCAGAAAACCAACAACATTGTGCATTTTCCCGTTACCGTGCACTGAGTGAAGGGTATAAAGATGCCGAATACGATAAAAAAAACAGAATTAAGTAGAAAGAAAGCAAATCACGTCATTTGTACGTACATGTGTCTCTTTTTTGTTTTATTTGTTTGCATGTGTGTGTGTGTGTAGATTTTTGCGCGAGAGTGGCGCGACAGACAGCGAACGAGAGGACGAGAGCGAAATGTAAATGTGCTCTTTGCGCGAGTGAAGAAAATACTGCGCATTTACCGCAAGCAAAGTGTGCGTGCCCTGCAAGTGTCTTCTGTGCTTGGCGAAGTTAATGACGAACTTTTTTGATTTAACACAAGATATGTGACCACTGTAGGAGCAGGGTTGAACAGGATTTAATTAGCGACCTTATATATATATGTAACACAGCGTAGGTTTGCAGTGTGACGCTATAAAGTACATATATGAAGAGGCGATTAATATGTTAAGTGCGACGGCTTAAGACATATTCAGCCATGTACTGACGATGAGAGTCCATGGCGAGTTGACTTTTGTTAGGCTAAACCTTCTTCAAGTATTTCTTATCTTATAACGCGAATCAAAATCGAAAACAAACGCTAATTTGATACACACCCCTTTTAAGAACGACATGCCTCGAAATGTACGCCTTTCCTCATTAGCACGCGCCAAAGAACAAGAAATTTCTGATTACTTCTCGAGTATTTTCGACAATTTCGTGCTTACTTGAGTTCTTCTGCTACAAATGTTTGCTAAAGGCCGATTCTCTGAGCGAATTTTCAGCATATTATAGTACAAGTGATCACCAGTAAAAACAAAAATATTTATTTGAATGAATTGATTTTTTTGTTGCTATTTTTTTTTGTTTTTATAAATAATTATTTGCAAATGTTGTTTTTTTCTTGGTTGCCATAATTGTGGCAATTTGGTATGTATTTGGTTAGTGAGTGTAATTAGTCCGTTAGATAAGATGCTGGAGACTGACTGACTGACTGACCCTGCCCATTGCCCCCATGGCGCACTTACCTAACATTTTCTTGGGACTTGAGGGCGCAGTGCCACCCTCAAAGCCCGAATCATTGCTGCACGTACTCATGCGTATAATCGATGTTGTTGTTGTGTTTGTAGGCGCTGCTGCTGCGGCTCCGGCTGATAATGTTGCCGTGGGCGATGTTGTTTCACATACCGGCAACGCTGTAGCGCCACAGGAATTATCATTGCTACCACTGGCGCTGCCACCGCCGACAGCGCCCTCATCCTCATACTCCTCAGATGTTGTGCACTCTTCACTTTCGTCGGTCTCTTCATCGTTTGCGCTCTCCGCTTCGCTGGCGGTTGTATCGCCATTGCTCTCGTCCTCGGTATCTTCATCTGAGTAAACGATCTTCTCTCGCTTCCAAAGTGGACGTGGCGTCGCGACAAGCGGATAGCGCGGCGCCTCTTCTTTCACATAACACTTGTTTGTCGTATTGATTTTAATTTTTTTATGCGGATCAAAGTGTGGCGCCTCGGCTGCGGCTTTCTTTGCCTTCTTTTCCTTATTACGTCGTTCGCGTTGCTTCTTTTTCTTCATGCTTGCGGTTAAATTACGATACGTAGAACCGTCCGGACTGGAATAAACGTAGGTACTATCGTCGTCCGTATAATCGTCACTGCCGCTGCTATTTCCCGCGGATGAAGGTATATAGTCATCTAGTTCAGCATCAACGTCTCGCAGACACTGTGCCAAATTCGATACTGTAGCGAACTTTGATAAACTAATGCTGCCATCGCCATCGCCGCCGTTTCCGTCAATGTCGCCGCCTACAATGCCACCGAGCTCATCTTTTGTGATCACATTCGCATTCGCAATCGCAATCGCGTTTGCTCTTGCCTTTGGTTTTGCCGTTGCCGTTGCCGTTGTCGTTCCCGTTGCCTTTGCCTTTGCGTTTGCCTTCTCTTTCATGCTCTCGCGCGTGTACTTTTTGTCTTCATGCTGTTGTTGTTGTTGCTGTTGTGTTGTTATTGTCTGCGCTATCGTTTTTTTGTCTTTCTTATTGTTAGCATTAAAATCGCATTTGTCGCTGCTGCTGCTATTGCTGACAGCAGAGGCGACGGCGACGGCGGCGACAGCGGCATCAGTCTTTGTCATTTTCGATTGGGTGGCAACCATATCGTCTCTTGTTGTTGCTTTTGTTGTTGGTGCGTTGTCAAGAGTTTCCCTTGTTGTAATCGCTGTCGATTTTTTTATCAGTGTTGCATTTATTTCATTTGCATTTGTTTTGGTTGTTGTTGTTGTTGCTGTTGTTGTCGCTTTTGTTGTTTTTGGTGACGCATCCTTCTTTTTTTTGGTAGGTGACGTGCTCACGCCACAGCTGAGATTCGCCGTTGGTATCGAGATAAACTGCTCGGCATTGATTGGTGTCAAAGCGGCAGTCTTGTTTTTGGCAAATGTTGCCGTTGTTTCTGTTATAGCGGTAATATCATACGTCGTCGTCGTCGTTGTTGTTGTTGCTGTCGTTGTTGTTGCTGCGCTGCTTGTTGTTTTATTTGCTAATTGCACTTTTGACTTTTTATTGTTCGCTTCCGACAATTCGATAGATTTGTTGTTGTTGTTGTTGTTGTTGGTTTCCGTTTGTGGCTTACTTGGGACATTACTGACAATCGGTCCGTTTTTATTTTGAGTTTTTATTACCGCTGTTGTTGTAATGGCTTGTTGTTGTTTTACTGTTGCAATTGTTGGTGTTTTTATAGCTGCTGCTGTTGTTGTTGGTGTTGTTGGCGGCAATATTTCAATTCCTGTTTCGGCCTTTTTATGAGTTCTTATATTTATTGTTGCTGTTGTTTCAATTTGTTTTTGTTTTTGTTGCTGTTGCTGTGTTTGTTGTTGTTGTTGTTTTTGCTCTTGTTCAGGTGACTTGGCCAACAGCCCATTATTTATTTTTGTCGTTGCTGGCAGCATCGCTGTCGCCGTCGTCAACGTCGTTGCCGCTTTATTTGTTGCATTTAATATTATTGTTGCCGTTACTTTACAATTGTTCACAGCATTTGTATCATTAATGCCTTTCACTCTGTTCGCCATTATATTTTCAGCTTTTTTTGTGTTATTTGCCGTTGTTGCCGTTGTTGTTGTTGTTGTTGTTGTTGTTGGTTTGTCATTTTTATTTGTTTTTAATTCCGCAAATTCTGTATTCCTTTGTGCATCAGTTTCATCTTCCTCTTTCATGAAGTCATCGCTCTCTTCCTTGCCACTTTCTTGCTGCTGCTGCTGCTGCTCTTCTATTGCTGTCTTCTTTTTACGTTTAGTCATGTAAATCGTTTCACGTGAACCGATCTGTGACCAAAAATCTTCACCACTTTCGGACTTTTCCAGCGTACGGCAAATGGTTTTTGGCGTCGCTAAGGGGATATTTTTCGGTACATTTTTTTGCCCAAGTGGTGACACCTTATCCTCTGCTTCTTGTTGGGTTGTTGTCTTCGCTATGTTCAGCTCTTTCTTAGCCATTGGCTTGATGTTCAATGTAACATCGGTATGGAATAATTGACTTGACTTTTGTGCCGTCGCCTCTGTTTGCTGCTTGTGCGACACTTCTTCTTCTTCTTCGTCTGCTTCTTTCAATGGCTTTATCTTTTTCGTAGGTTTAGCTGGCAAAACAGTATCTTTTATAGTCGCAGGACTTTGCGCATATTCCTGTGGCTTGCTTATGCCCACAATGTTGGTCTCATCGAAAGTGAAGATCTCTGCGGTGCTAACAAACGTTGTGGGCTTTGACTTTTTGGCGTCACTGCCCGCTGCCTTCGGCAATGTATGTTGTATGAAACCTTCAGGCAGTTCAACCTTTTTCGCTTTGGGCACACTTTTTATAATCTTCTTCTTGGCCGGTGTCGGTGTGCCCATGGGCTTTGACTCTGTACACTCATTTAGTTCGGGCGTGATTGACATTTGTGGTGGCAACTTTTTGGTTTTTGGTTTCTTCGTCGAACTTCTTAGATTTGCTGGCATATCTTCGCTGATGCTGCTTTGTGTTTGCAAGTGTAGCAACTTGAAGTTGCCCGATGTCGACTTTTGCAATTGGTGTAATATTTCTTGCTCCTGCTCCTGTATAATGGAGGCACGTCGACGCAGTTCGCCCGCATTCAGATCATCATCGATCTTGTCCGAGGAGATATCCTCGCAGATATCATGAAAGCTCGGATATTGCACAAGACTCAAACGACGTATTGTCTCGCCAACTTCATGCTCATCCAACAACAATGTTGGCGGCTCTTGTGCTAAACTTAATTGTATGTCTTTTTGCTTATCAACTGTTGTCGTTGTTGTTGTTGTTGCTGTTGTTGCTGTTGTTGCTTTATCAGCTCTACGGAATTTTCGTGGTGTTGTCTCCTCATCAGTATTCTGTATGAGAAAACGTTCGCGCAACAATTCGCCGGGCGTTTTTTTCGGTGTAACGGGTATTGCGGCCAAGTCTTCGGCGAGCTTTTGACGCCAACTCAGGCTCGGCTCCGGCGCGTCCGGCAAGTCTTTAAACATATGTTCGGGCTTATGCCTGTCATTGGTGTTGTTGTTGTTGCTGCTGGCGGCAATGCGTTTGGTCGAACTATTTGAGTCGCGCTCTTTGCTTCGTGTGCGTATCGTTGAGAGACGCACGACTGCACGATTTCGGCAAATGGTCGAACGACGCGCACGATGCTCTTCGGGCTCTTCAGCTGCAGTCGGCTCACCTGAATTCACCACTTTGGGGAGTTCGGGCGACGCCTGTTTTTCAACTTCAACATCATCAGGCGTCGTGGTGGGCACAGTGCTGCCACTGTTGCTTGTGGTTGTACTAGTACTATTCGCCTTGCGCGTTGACGTCGCTGCCGGCGTCGTGTGCTTGTGGTAGCGTGTCGAAGAGACATCAATGTCAGCTGTATTGATTGCGATCGGTCGTGCCGGTATGTAACGCGTCTGTGTTGTCGTTGGCGTCGTAGCAGCAGCGCTGCTATAACCGTAGCTCGTGTACTTAGGCGATTGTATACGCGTCAGCGGCAGCATGCTGCTATGCCGACTCACCAGTGGCGACGTCGCCTCCGTGATGGTCGTCAGCTTGGGCTGATAGCGCGGCGACAGGCTATGTATGGTGCTCGTGAAGGTGGGCAGGCGCGACGGCGACAACGGCACCACGTAGCCGCCCGTGCCGGCCGTCGTATATGTGCGGCCATAGCCGCCGGCGCTCGTTGAGATACGTTGGATAGTTGGCGCTCGAACTGCTGCTGTAGTACGGCGAATACAGTTGGCTGCTGCCGCCACTGTAGTAATAATTCGAGGAGTCCGAGTAAAGCGGCATTCTCTTCTATGCTAATTTCTTTGCAAATGCATCAACTTTGATTACACTTTTGTTTGCACAATTTTTCACTTCTTTGCTTACAAAAAAATACAAAAAAAAAAAAATAACTAAAAAACAAATATTCGTTTGACACGCGCTTTTTTATATATATACTTTATATTATTTGTTGCTGCTAATTAGCCCAGAAACTGTTGTTTCAGCTGCCGTGCAGAAACGCTTATTTCAAAAGGATGCTAACTCAACTTGGCCGCCTGTAATGTTGAAATCCAACATATCACATTGGCATTTCAGCATAGAGTAAATTTATTTATGTTTTTTTGGGTTCAACATTTACAGTTTTCAGCAATTTTCCTATGGAAAACTTGAAAAAATATGCAAAAAATATGCAATATTCAAATCAATTCAAGTGAAAACTAAATTTATTTGAAATAATACTATTTGTATGCCTTTAAGCAAGAAAAAATCATATGACGTAAGCTCATAAATCGGTGATATTTTGGCTATAGCATATATAAGTATATATATATAAAAAATTCTTGTGATTTTTAGAAATCATTGCGCGAACCATTTTCATTTTTTATCTCAATTCATTTTCAACACGCACGTTTTCTTATTTATTTTTTTTTTTTATGAAAATCTTTGCTTATTTTGTGTTTTTTGCTTTTTTTCTTGTTTATTTATTCTTGTTGGTTATACTTCAGTTCAGCAGAGCCTCAAGGAGTTAAGCGCGACAACACTTTAGAGCGCGACAACGCAACAACGAAAACTGAGCGAAGAAGAACGAATCGGAATCGGCAATGGTTCGTTTTTGTTCGGTTGCGTTCGTTTCGCTTCGCTTCGGTACGATCGGTCTGTCCGTCTGTCTGTCTGTCTGTTGGTATGTGTCGCACCGTGGCGTTTGCGGTCCAGAGAAATTCTAGAAAATTGCGAACAATAATTTTCCGTGCGTTTTCGCTTTTGTCGTCAGAGGTCGCGGCACAGACTGACTAACTTGTTGATGGCGGACGACTGACGGCTGACTGCCTCTGCTGTAAAGCATTTGAGTTGCTTTTTTTCATACGAGGCGCGACGAACAACAACAACAACGACAACAACAAAGTTCTAATCAAAATGCTGTTTAATGTTTGTGATGTTGTTGTTGTTGTTGTTGTTGTTGTCGCTGTTGCTGTAAATTTGCTAATAATTATGTTAACGCAGGTGCACAAGCATTGAAAATGATGCTGCTTCTTCTTGTTCAACCTGAAGCACTGTAGACACATATACTATGTACCAAAAATATACTCGAACGAACTTTAACGAACTGTATTATAGAGCGCATCTTTGAGTCTTATTGTTGTTAGTGTTGTTGTTCATATGCTCTCAAAATTTTGAAGAGAAAAAATATTGAGTATTAAAACGGTAAATACATATGTCGAAATATGCTAAAAACTATTTCATACACACACATACATATGCCAAACACCTTGCCACGTACGGTGCACACACACACACACATGAGCTTCTTAAAAACAAAAACATTTGAAAATAGACAGAAAAATTGAAATATTTTTGAGTGAATTTTGCAATCATTTCTCTACACATTTCTTTTTAACACGAACATCGGACGGACGAACTAATGGTCTGTCCTCTACAGCCCAACTGACCGTTGTTTAACATGTATAAATGCTAATCTTTTAGAGTATTAACATTAAGTCAATAAAATCTTTTAAGTCTTTCATTTTGTCGTTGCATGTTATATCCTTATTACTCATTAGACTGTTTATACATCTACTAAATAAAATCACTTTTGCCAAGACGTTTGAATCTTACAAAATTCGGAACCACAGCAGTCGACTGTTATATGTACATATACATGAGCCTTACCATATACCCAATCCTTAAATTCTTAGTAAATGTTGTCTCTTCCTATTCAGCATAAATCACAAGTTTTAATCATCAATTGATAAAAGATAAGTAAGATTCTTAAAGTTTTTTAGGTATTTTACAACAAATGTCTTTTCGTTGCCATAAAAAGACCAATTATCGAATTGTCAGATCTCTCACTATAAGTCTAACAGAGCGCCAACAAATCTTAATGATATTTTTGAAATATGCTTTTGACAAATGTAATTCTCATAGAATTTTCACAAGAAACCCTTAAGTACATAAGTATATTAGTGCCATAAAGTCATCTTATGGAATTTTTAGTGTTTGCCAACTTATTTTTAAATGTCGCTTTCTGTTTTATTTCGATACAGACTTCGGTGCCATTTTTCTATTTATTTTTGTACAATTGAGAAATTCTGCACGGCTGCCATGCAATTACAGCAAATCGTAGCGAATTGCATATTTAGCACTTCTTTGCAAGTTCTGTTCTTTGCGCAAAAAAAAACAAAAACGAAGACAAACAAAATTACATTTCTTTAAATGAGAAAAAGATTTATCTTCGGCTATGACGAAAATCGTAATCACATTCACTTGATCACTAACAACTGTCTTGAGCTCTCTCGCTCTCACTCCTTTCAAACGAAGTTTGCTTTAATTACTTCCGAGCTACGCTAAGCTCACACATGCACACATAAAGACAAATATGGCGGTCGAAAACATGACCGCTTATACAGAAACTTCATGATCAAAGCAAGTGGGCAACCCTGTGTGCTCCACCAATGTGCCCAACACTTTTAACTACAAATATTTATGTATGTAAATCCGTCCTATTTATTTTTAGATCGCCGCCAACAAATAAAATGTTCGATTGAATGTTTTTTTTTTGTTTTTATTGTTGTTGTTGTCGTTTGTCCCTTTTATGCGTTTAAGTTAATATGTTTAATTTATGGTGGCATTAAAATTCGCATCGCTTTGATGGCACATGTTCAAAATTTTGTTATTTATGAGTGAGGAAGTGCAAAAATTAGTTTCGAACTTATTACAAATAATATACTTTTTCAACATGATTATAGATATTTTTAAGAACGCGAAGAGTGTCGCAGAATGAATTTTCAGAAATAAAAAGGGCTCAAACCTTTTAAAACCGCTGAAGAAAACAATGGTGGCGTTCAATAATCAATAGGCATATGTTACATAGGGTCGAATCCAACATACGTTAGCATAACAAATAAACAAGCGTTTCTATACAAAGAGGTTTCATACTCCTTCTTTTTAGTGTTACATGGTTCCATACAGATTGTATGACAAATTTTATTGGCCCCCATTTGTATAATACTAAGATTCGATAAACAAGACACGTGCTCAAACTAACATTATGGTCATCGAATTCAATACAATTCAAAAATATATATACGAATGAAGGACTTACCTTCACATTTGAGGCCTTGAATAAAGAAGCCGCCCATGAGCGATCCACAGTGGTCACAAAACGTTGGCGACATGAATGTGTGCGGCTTAAAACGATGCGGCATATCGATTTTAAAGCGCTCGCGCAGCAGCTTTGATTATAAAAATGAGAAATTGTTAAGGACATTTCAAAAATTCAGTTCCAAATACTTACAATTGTGCTTGCTGAATTAAATACTGATCCGGAGCATTTTCCAAGCAACTTTTCATGGCATTTCTTATGGACGGCAGTTTGACAAGCTGTAAGTCAAGAATGAACATTATGTAAGTAAGCTTTGATTCAAGTAAATGTTTTTAGCAATAAAAACGCTGATGTTGCTTAAGGCCACACGTCACATACGGCCGTCAAACGCAGAAGCCTGGTCTTGGCGTATTGTGCTTTTGTAAATGCTAGACTACCGTATGTGACGTTTGACGATTTGTAACGTAAGATTCAAGGTTTTGTTTTAATACGAAATTTGTTAAAACAGTTTGAAAATGTCTGCAAGGATACTTACTGATACATTGATAGCCTTGTTTACCAAAACCCCATAGAAATAAATTACAAAAGGCGCAAAAAGTCGGCTGGCGGAAGAACTTAGCAACGAAACGGTGACCATTAATATCGTGCGTTCTAAAAAAAAACAAAAAAAGGTAAGTTTTAATAATCATTATTAGCAATTATTTTATAATACAAACTTTTGTTGTTTAATAGCGCCTCGACGATTAGTAATGCTGCGTGGTTGTGTTCGGCCATTACTCCGGCAGCCTCGATGCGGCGAGTATGCGTCCTCCTTGGAGTGGAGCTCAAAGGATTGCTGCTTACTTATATGATGATAATGGTGATGAGGGCCGCTACCCGAACTATTGTAATGATCATTACAGTCTCTATCCCGATCACGATCACGTTCCCTATCCCGATCTCTTTCACGCCCACGTCCAATACCTAAGCCAGAACTAGTGCTGCTTCCCCCACCGCTACCGCCGACAACACAGCCACCACTGCCGCTGCTGGTAGATGTCTGCTTGTAACGTCCCTGCAATTAATATGTATGTCATAATTGACTGCTTTGTTATTACAATGTCTCTTTCTCGCTCACTTCATGTCCATATTCAGTGCTTCGCGGTCGTTGGCTACCTGTGTTGCTGCTGTTGTTTTTTTGCTTGCGCACTTGGGCGCGCGTGAACATCATCTTTTGTGCGTTCAATTCTTAATGTTTTTTTAACCTGATTTTCTCAGATATTTTGTTGCATTTAATGTGTAAATAAATTCCTTACAATTTTATTTTTATTATATTTTGTTAAAGTACTTGTCAACTGTGTTTTATGCGCTGCCTCTTCATTGTCATTTCATTATCTTTGTCTATATTTAATGAGCATATTTAACGATCCTTTCATTAGTCATATCCTGTTATTAAACAGAGAAACAATGACGTTGATTAAATGATATTACTCATCATATTTCAAAAGATTTTATTAAACAAATTCTGCTTAAGGTTTTCAACGAGGCCATGACCATTTGTTTTAATCTTGGTCCTACACACAGAGGGTTGGCAGGAATGTGTGTGGCAGCACCCCCACTATTGCATGCAGCGATCTGCATGCAGTTCTTTAACCAAAAGAGAATATAAAACGATAACCGATTGATAGACTGAATGAAGTCTTCTATTTTGTAAAAAAAATGTAATATTCTTCAACTATGGAGTTTTCACGCACAAATTTAAAGTAGATTACAACAAAAACATCAACGCCAAATATGTCCATTTACATATATGTGTATTGTTGTTGTTTAATAAGTGACGAACGAGTGATTTAACAAATCAAGGAAGCAGAAGACGGGCAAACCAATATATAAACAGTCTTGACACATAAACATACACACACGTACATACACATATGTATATATACAACGATATATATATAATAATATTGTTTTTATTTATTAATTTTCTTTTTCGGTTGCATTATTCAACACTTTTTTAGCAAACAAATTTTTTTCATTTTTTTATAGTTACACACATTCTTTTTAGCCCAAACCAATTGAACTTTTTCTGGACTGTTTGGCAATATTAATGATTTTTTTGTGGAATATTTTCATTTTGAATACTTTTCTCTGATTTTATGGCCAACACTTTTTCGCGTTTCTGACTTTAGAAATGTTTTTTTACGTTAAACACATTTATTTCTTATTTTATTGTTGTAATTATTTTGCGTTTATAATATATATATACTTACGTACGTATATATATATATATATATGAATTTCAAAAAGAAAGCACAACAAAAACACGAAAACTCAACACAAAGTGCAGAAGCATAGCGGAAAAACGTGTGGTATCGTTTTTTAAATATATTTCGCGCGTTCCGTCTTTGTTTTTTTTTCTTTTATCTTCTTTGGTTTTTAGATTTTTTTGAGCGTTTGGACGGGAGCACACAGAGTGAGCATCTGATTCTTATGTTCGATTCGAATACGGATCTCTTTCTTCGTTAGCTTCGGTTTTTTGCTTTCCGCCTTCTACTGTAATTAACAAATGGGCGCTGTCGGTGAAATGCTTCGTTTTCGCTCTCTTTTCTGCGTCGTTCGGTGTCTCTGCGATTTTTCTCTACAATTTTTCTTCATTTTTCCGTTTTTTGTTTTTGTAAATTTATTTCTTTTCCTACGGATATAAATGTTTTTTGTTGAGCTGATTGACTCTCTCTCTCTCTCTCTCTCTCTCTCTCTCTCTCTCTCTCTCTCTCCCACTCTCTCTCTCGTACGAACCAAAACAAAAAAAAAAATAAAATATATAAACATTTTAAAAGCGTTTTTTAAATGTACTTAACTTCAAATCTGCAATCTTTCGTTGGCAACAACTTCAATTATATAAAGTATACTCGTGCACAACATGGCCTATACTTAATAATGTCTTGGCCGATCGTCTGCTAGTTGTAATGCGCTTATGTGCCAAAGCAACACTGCGCACATACAGCAGTCTAGCACATGCAGAAGGCGTACACTTGCTACGAGTTTTAGCGTACGACTGCCGTATGTAACATATGACCACACGCAACATGAGCTAATACAAAACTGTGTCGATTTACATGAATCATTGCTAAGATTGATCAAGTCACCTTTAACAAAATAATAAACAAAACGAAATCTGTTTAGCCGTTTGGTTGCCAGTATGCCACAGACAGATACACACGTTCCACCTATCACACCCCTCTAATTTGCGTTGGTGGGTAAAAAAGCATTGAAATTAGGAAAACAATTTTGTTTTTGTTACACAAATGTAAACAGTTTAGTTATAACATCATTATTGCTCCGCACAAATAGTCTAATCGGAAAATTACTGTTGAAATTTTGGTGTTTTTTTTTTTAAATATTTTTTTTCTCTTTTTTTGTTTGTTGCAAAACAACACCGAAAATTACAAATAAACTAATTTTCAAAACAAAAAAAAAAAATTTAAATATTTAAATTAAAATATATTCATAATGTCGTCCGAATCAAAATTTGATAAGATTAAAAATTCGAATATAATTCCGGAAAATAGTTCACTCGTAACCGTGCCACCGAATTGCAACGACAACTGTGCCGGAACAAGTTGCTCCATTACTGCCAGAGGCCTTACAGCGCAGACAATGGCCAATAAAACGTCTGCTATTATGTTGGAGAACGTTGACGAAATAACGACTAACGGTACACGAAACAACGGCCCAGTTGATCAAACGCATACTGACAGCGAACGTAGCAGTAGTACAAGCTTCAGTGACAACAACAACAGTACAAGCGCCAATAGCGACAACAGCAAGAATGCCAGCCAAACGGTTTCAAGAAATGCTGAACGTTCTATAGTCATCAACAAGTCAAAGCTCTCACCATCGGCTATCGAAGCCTTGCCGCGCATACGCCGTGAGTTGCGCGATATCACGTGCAATCCGCCGCCGAACTGTACGTCGCATGTCGTCAGCGATGATATCTTTCACTGGGCGGCCACCATTGCGGGCCCGGCGGGCAGCGTCTATGAGGGCGGCAATTTCGTGCTCGACATACGTTTGCCAACCATGTATCCCTTCAGGCCGCCACGCATACGTTTCTCCACGCGCATTTACCACTGCAACATCGACAGCCGCGGCATCATTTGCCTCGACGTGCTGAACGAAAAGTGGTCGCCCGTGCTGACAATCTCCAAGATATTGCTCTCAGTGTGGCTGCTGCTGTGCGAGTGCAATTCAGAGGATCCCTTGGTTATTACCATCGCCGAGCAGTATCAGACACACAGGGCCGAGCATGACAAGACCGCACGCGAGTGGGTGCGCAAATACGCCATGGCGTCCGCCGAACCAACCGACAAATCGGTCGAACAGAAAGCGCAGTTGGAAGCGTCTACGACACATGATGAGCCAAGGTCAACAGAAGCGACAAATGCAGTCGAATAGAGCTCAAAGCACATGAGTCACATTGACCAAATGCAAAATTGCACAACGAAAAGACAATAATATTATTGTAATAAGAAGTACCTTAGCAACTGTTAATAAAATAAACAACAGTATTCACATTTTTGCTTTTCGAGCTACAATTGCAATGCACGTCCAACGAAAAAGAGCGAGAAGGCGAATGCGTGTTTGTGTGCGTCAACGCATATGATTATGGTCATGTGTTGTAAGCATCTTCGGCCTTTGCGTCATGACTAATTTAGAGTGCACATGTATGCAATGTCAGCACTGATTATTTCAATAAGTTAGTAATATTTTCAGTTAGTCTTAAGATACAATTATATTTTAAATAGAAAACAACGCCAAAAAGTTACATTTAAAAAACAATGCACATAAATTATTTAAGGACGCATACACTTATGTATATCGGAATAAACTCCTATTAGTGACATTAAATGCTGAATCATCTTAAGCACATGACCAGTCGGCATGTCTAAATCAAATACATACCATACATACACACATACATGTAAAAATACCATCCAAAAACCACAAAAAAATATATGGATTTATGACTTGAAATATAAATGGGAATCGCTTGAATTAATAGCTAAATAGAATCTTAAGTCGATTTAATATATTGCATTCTCAGCTGCTAAGCAATGCCACTTTTCGTGCTGTTGATCCGGCAGACGCATACAATCGTTCCACTGCTGTAGACGCTCGCCCTTGCTCTGATAGCCAATCTTCAAGCTGCCAAGAAAGTCGTTGCCTTTGCCGAAGTCCTTGTCCCACACTGTGAGAATAAGCGTTTCTTTGGTAAGCTCTTGTGGACTCGCCTCAAAGTGGAATTCCTCATTGAATATCGGATTCAATGTGTGCCATTTAATGCTCGTCTTATACTTTTTATTTTTGTGCATGTCCGGCTTCAATTGTCTGAGTGAGAAACAAACAGAGAAACAGTTAATTATATCTTTAAGGCGTATAGAATAAACACACGCACATTTTGACAAACGGATCAGAGCTGCCGTTGTTGTCCATGGCCAGCAGATTGATGCACTGTTTGACGTTCACTTCAAGTGCACGTTTTCTCGTATTATAGCAGAGCGACAGTAGCACTTTGCCATTGGGCCACTCCTGCGAGCGCTCCGCTTGGTTTCTGTACTCGTCCTCAACCTCAAGTGGCACCGACATGCGAAACTGATTTGAGCTGTGCACCTTAAAATCGAGAAAAAAACAGTTGGTTTAAACATTATTACATACACAAGGATGTTAATTACAAACCATGGTTAGACACACTTTGGCAGCGCCCAAGAAGTCATGGCCATATTTATCGTCATCGAAAATAGCAACATACAACATTGAGTTGCACAACTCTTTGGCCTCAATGCCCGCAAATTGCAAGGTTTCATTGAACTCGGGATTGCGTGTTTTGTGCACTGTCTTTGTCCTCTGCCATTGCGCATACTTTGTGTTGCCGTCGGAGCCGACAATGTTCAGCTTGCAATAGGGATCTGTCAGACCGCTGGCATCCATGGCTGGCAAATCGCGTGCACGCACCATTGTGCAGTCCAGCGTTTCGTAGCACTCCTGATAGCCGATAGCGATCTCAAGCCAGCCGAGCAACTTATCGCGGCACTGTTGATTCAAGTGTGAGTAAGCGCCTTTGTTCGCAGTTGACGTTGCAAAACTCGCCGTGCCCGTGCAGTCGCCGATCGACCAAGCTGACGAGGCCGATTCGCGACGTTTGAAATTGCTCTCTTGACCCAACAACATGCTACGCCCCTCGATGGACAAATTATCGTCAATTATATGATTGTTATCCAAAGTGGTTGCCTGTTGCAGATTGCAAAATGAATTCGACAATTTGCGCTCTCTTCGTATGGAACCGAAAGTACGCAAACGTGGATTGTCACCGCACTGCAATTGCTGTAAGTTTATGCCCGTTGTATTATTTGCAGCAGCGTTGACAATAGCATGTGTTACAATTCTGGGATTGTTAGTCAGACCATCGGTCACATCCTCCGCCTCCGAGCTGCTGCTGCTGTCATTGACGCGTATAGTAAGTCGCTTCGTGCGCGTCGGTTTGCTGCTACAAGTGCTGCCCTTGCAGTGTGGCGTGTTTAAGCAACTGCTGTTATTCCTGCAGCTATTGTTGGCGTGCTGTTGCTGTAGTGAAGTTGCAGGCACATTGCTGGGCACATCATAGTTCGGCAAGCCCTTAAAAAACCAAGCGCCCGACTTTTTCCACATTTCACGTGTCTCGGAGCAGATGCGACAAAGCCAGACCTCACGTGTCCGTTCGCAGGACTGATAACGTATGCTGATGTCGACACTGCACTTGCTGCACATTGGCTTCTTGCAATCGTCGCATATGATGCGGGACGGCCGGAGCACGCCGAACGTCTCGCCGCACACCCGGCAACAGTTTGGACCACGATTTGCGGCATGTTGCTTGATTTTCTCCACACGCTCCACTAGACGACCGACTCGCTGACGTTCAGCCGACTCAATCTCCTCATTTCGCTTGATCACAGATATTATGGCTTCCTGCTCATCTGGACGCAAGGGCTCAGTTAGCTTGGAACTGCTCCAGCCGGCTTTTAATCTGTAATAATATGTTAATATCTTATCTATTGCCGTTACTTTGCCTGTTTTATGTTAATATAATTTACTCAAGGGGTTGTAAATGTATGCCATATTGTACCAATGCAAATTCATATGTTAGACAGTAACGCATGAAAAAAACAAACAAAACAAGTTTTTTTATTTACAAATTTCAAAACAAAATCATGTTGTCTCAAACAATATATCATAATTTTGAATTCTAAGCTGTTTGTGTCATATTTCATGTTGAAGTTAAAATTTTTTACTGTTTTAAAATAATATATATTTCACAACTCCTCACATTCAACAATTGCTTACTTTGCGCGCAGTGCCAATTGTCTGTCACTCGGGCAGACAAATTTATTCACCATATTATTTCGATGTTCAAAATCCATTTTAATAATTTGTTTTCTTTACAATCGTTATTAATTTTTACTTTTTTTTTTTTTTTGTTTTTGTTGTTAACGTTTTTAAATTGAAGACATGTCTCAACGAGCGATGTAAGGACTCTGAGACTTAGGTAGCCTATGAACGATTCATTTGTTTGTTTCACAATTTATTGATTTTTTTATGCAGTCTAAAAGTTTATAAAACCATGCAGTCATGTTGCACTTTACAAAGACCTAACAAACGTTGTTTCAAGCAGCCTACAGGTTTTTAAGGGCACTATCGACACAATTTCTCAAAATACTGTTATCGCCACTATCGTTGTTGACATATGTGTATCGAGTTTATCGAGTAGCGCAACTATCGGAAAAACTTTGTGCTTATTTGTAGGTTTCATGTTTTTTTGCATCGCCTCCGAACATAAGAGTTTTCAATATCAAAATAAAAAAAACTATGCTTTTTCCCGCATAACAGTTAATTTTGAATAGGTTCTTAACCGTTCCCGACCAGGGCTACCGCTTCAGATAAGAACATTATGTAGTTTAGTTGCAATATGTGTCTATGAAAGTAGCACATACTTGAGACATGACTTCCAGTTTTGCAGCCAAAAATGAAGATTTTGTTGATTTTATTTTTTTTTATTCTCAGACACAATCTAGACTTAATCTATTTACACAAACTATATATAGTATTATAACATCGATTCTAACATTAATTTTTCTTTTTTTTTAATGAAGTTTTAGGTCATTCCATTGCATAAAGCTTTCTCGTAGTCTTCCATCTAATATTTATAACAGACAATATTACGAATATTTTTAATACGATAACAAAAATTAACAAAGTATTTTTGATTTAAAATCCTAGTCGTAGCGACATTTTTGATTCGCATTTCATTCTCAATGTTACTTACTGTACAACATAATCGGATTATGTATGTCTTTTCAACTTTCTTTTCTTTCTTATTGTTTAGCAAAATCAGTGCGATTTGCGGCCACCTCAGCTAAAATTAACAAATCGGAGGCATTTGCGGCGCCACCATCGGCCGTCAAATGTTCAAACGATAGCGACGACGAGGATGAGGAGAGTGTTGGTGACGCCAGCGTCAACGATGAGGATGTTGAGTCAATTGTTGCCGAATTGTGTGCAAAAGTTTTCGGCGCAGTGTGAACATTTAATGGATTTATGACGCACTCATTAAAGTAATAACAGCCATTGATTGTCAGCGGCATAATCGAAGAGATTTCCTGTTCAATAATGCTTAGATCGCGACGTGTGATGCTCTCCTTGCGGGCCTTACGCTTGCGGCTGCCGACAGCGTTTGCCGCACGTAGCTCAGGCAGGCACTCCTTGCCAACCTGCTGTTTCAGCAAATCTTTGGCCGAAGTTTTTGATATAGTGGCCGTTGTGGCTAATCTAACAGAGCCCGTTGCGGCGCGACGTTGTTTCTTCGTATTGAATTTAGTCTTCTTATTTGTGTTATGCTTGCGTTGTAAATACGCGTCCAAGTTGAGTGCCGGAAGTTCTTTAATTTTCTTATCCAAATCAAAAGTATATGGCAGACTGGCGGCAACTTCACATTTATCAACACTTCTAAACGGTGCAAACGTATTTGAAGGTGTTGTTGTTGCTGTTGTTGCCGATTGGGAAGTTTCATAGGCGTGATCGTTGAGTGACATGAAATGCTTCGATTCTAGCGTGGCACC
Organism: Phortica magna; assembly: GCA_037044515.1. Lineage (NCBI taxonomy): Eukaryota > Metazoa > Arthropoda > Insecta > Diptera > Drosophilidae > Phortica > Phortica magna. The sequence continues at coordinate 11,947 of JBAMBP010002135.1, read as the reverse complement.
GATATCCGTTTTGTTGTAAAACAAGTGACCACCACTTTGTTGTAATTGCATTGGTGAGGTTTTCATTTTCTTTGTGGAAGCAACAATGCGACCAGACTTGATCAGCTGTTGATATATCTTGCCTTTACAACTACGCGTTGATTTATCATTCGTCGATGGTATGCTGTACTCATCATCGCTTGAGCTGCACACATCCTCCGACGGCTGAGTCGGCTTTAAGCTGTTCGTTTTGTGGTAGTAACTTTTATTGGGCATGCTGTTGGTCAGAAATTCTGTTGTCTCACTAAGCGCCATTTGCAATGCCTGTGCATTATCCTTAATCACTCTGTTGCTCAACAGATCATTTCTCTTGCACATTTGTGCGCTCTCTGCCAACTTGAAATAGTTCGGCATGGCTTGCACGGTGCCAGTAGCAGTGTCAGTGGCAGTTAGCTGCGCTTCATCCATGTACGAATTGATCACGGCCAGACGCGATTGATTGGCGTTGTCGTTGCCACTATTGGGACGTGTGCATGATGGTCGTAAAGGCGGCGCTGGCAATTTGTACCATTTAAAATTTGGATTTGCATTAAAGAAAGCATCTTTGTTCTGTAGATTTGAAAGCAAAACATTTACTAAACATTATACTAAGAACACCTCTAGTAAAGCATACCTTTTGTGCCAAATTCGTAAAGCAGTGTTTCTCATTTACATCCAGTGAAGCCCACCAGTCGCCAAGTATCTTTGTTATAGCTCTTTATCATACAAAAACAACAGTTTATTAATTAAATATTTTAGTATTATGTCGTGCCTTACATACCTATTCTCCAGCGACTTATAGCGCTCCTTTACAATGGCACGATGTCGCTTACAAAATATAAGAAATGCATTCATCGGTCGCCGCGCGTTCCTATCCAGACAGACACTCGTCTCAAAACTGTCGCATGCGACAATTTGTGTTGCATTCGTTGGTCTCACCTTATCACTGGTCTCTGGCGCCTGCTCCACTGCAAACTGCAAGCCATCGCCTTCTAATACAGTACCAACATCTATTTCATACTCCAATTCATGACACTTTGCCGCCTCATGGCGTTCGAAAGACGTGACTCGGAGGCAATGTGCGCCTTCATTATGTTGACTATGTTGTTCATGTTGTTGTTGTTTTTTTAAGTATTCATCGCCATCGCCGTCAACGACTTCAAGCTCAAGCTCAAGATCACAGCCATTGGCCTGAGTAGCGTCAACGTTTACGTTTGTTTGACTTTGATAAAATTGCTGCGTTTGCTGTGCGGCCATAATTTCTAGGAAGGCACATTCGGGATTCTGTTGCGCTTTGTTGTCTAGGATAACAGTGTTGTTGTTGTATTTGGTTTTTTGATTGCAAATTGTCGGTGTTGTTGTTGTCACATGACTTGGATTTGTGTCAACGACGTCGACATTGTTATTATTTGCAATTAAAATGTTCGGCTCATAAATGTATGTATTACTATTGTTATTGTTGTTGTTGTTGTTATTATTGTTGCTGCTGCTTTGATTATCCTTTTGACAAACAACTTGTTGTTTGAACATTTTGATGGCATTTGTTTTCATATCCGGAATTCGATGCATTCTCGATATTTAAAGGTCACGGCACCGTTACCTGCATTACATCTATGAGTTAAGCGTTTGTTAAATGTTCAATTCATTGTTAATTGATTTGATTGAACTCTTGTAACTTTTAAATAATGAATTATTATCATTTCACACAAAACATATGTTTGCTTAAAATATGGCGAAATTTTCAAAGCGCATAAACATCGTTTTTTCGTTTTACTTTTTTCTGAATAGAAAACGCAAATAAAAACAACAAAATGCACAAATTAAGGCATCCCTGTTGCACAAAGAACGCCCGATAAACTTAAATTTAAAGTTGTCATACCAAATGCAGATAAACTAAAAACTTGTGTGCGCCAAACAAATACCCTACACACACTGAGCGGCTATGCAAGGCGCACGCATAACATGAAAACAGAATAGAATATGCGTATGACTTTTAAGCCGTTTAAGGCAACTTAAGCGAAGTCAATAGAAATTATGAACCTGTTGCAGTTGCTATGCCTGTTCAAACATGTTGCTTAGATAATAACTGATGTGCTGTCGGTTTGCTGCAGAAGTGTACAGTAACGGTCAAGGCCAAAGTTAGCTGAGTACGACTGAGATAGGCAATGAATAACCTTGAGTTGTTTTCAAAATGTGCATACGTAGATATGTATTTAGAAAACATTAATAAAGTAGTTGATGACAAAAAATAAATTAATATACACATATATTTTATATACAACGTATATGCGCACCTATGTACATAAAAAAAACCAAAAAAATAACAACAAAACAGAAGACAAAAACCTGTCAACGCACACTTGTTAAATTGTGTTTCGAAATTATATTGAATAATAAAATAATTCAATTCATATTGCGCTTTATATATTAACAACTTTCACAAGAGGTTATAGAAAATATACATAAGCAAATGAAATGAAATGAAACGTTTGTAACAAAAGAAAGAACACCGAAAACCCGTGTCCCGCAACGCAACGAAAATTATACGAACAGCTGATGACGTTATTGTTGTAAACGTTATTTTGACGTCTCATTTTTTAATCATTTCGTTTTTGTTTTTTGCTTATTTTTTCTGTATTTGTTTATCAAATATTTTAATAAACACTTTTGCCACATACAATTTTGATTTAATTTTCGAGTCTTGGCGTATTTCGATCACTTTTAAATCAGAGCTTCTTAAATTAATTAATTTTTTTAGTGTTGATGATGTCAAATGAAAAAAAAATAAATACTGTTTTTGCCTTCAATTGCTGCGCTTCGCTTCGTATACAATTTTTGCTCTGCGACGTCAAACGCAAACAGAGACAATTCAACGTACAACAGACATATTGTTCGCTCTCTTTTCTTGGCGCTTTTCTCTCACAACAAAACATATGTACAAACACATACATATGAAAAAGTGCTATCGCACAGCTGTTGGTATTTGGCTTTACAGGTTCTTTTTATAACTGCATGGGGCGTAGGCTGGGGATCACATGACACACTACGATGTTGATAAACAAAAAAGGGGATTCACTCGATTTCCAATATGCACGAAATACATCAACTGAAGAAAAACTTAATTTCGAAGACTGTAACTGGTTTGTTGCTATATTCAAATAACGGTTTAGCATAAACAATGATAAGCATATTGAAAATGAACTTAATTCACGTACAAAGTTGTCGTTTTTTAAATATTAAATAAATAAAAATCGATCCACCCACGAGGTTTGTTACTTTATGAATTTTATAAGCATTTTAACCTTTGTTTCGTCGTTACTTTAAATAGATTTATTAGATTAGAATAATTTTTCATAAAGAAAGCTTTGAGTGTTGGCCATAGAATTACTTTGTCAATATTTTAAAACTTTTCCACTACACACTTTGTTCTTATGAATGCCTATAACACTTAATACCACGAAACGTATCTTTTTCGATCGCATATAAGAAGCTACTTTTTAAATTTTCAACAAAAACAATTTTTATCATATTTTGAATAAAAATACAAAGGAAACTTAATGAGCAAATCAAAATGTTTTTAAATTTTACTTACACAAATCAGAGTTTATTGAAGTCAACTATCGTTTAAGAACATTGATGAATGTTTCGTGTGGCACGCGTATATTCGCAAACAAACGCATTTTCTTTTTACCCTCCGCCTGTTGTTTCAGCAGTTTCATGCGCCTTGTAACATCGCCGCCATACTGAAATAGAAGGTACTTGTAAGATTTGCAAGCTTACGAAATTAAAATCATGCTTACCAATTTTGCAGTAACATCCTTTCGGTAAGCCTTGATGTCTTCACGCGCAATTACTTTGCTGCCCACACATGCTTGAATTGCCACGTGCACCATTTGCCGAGGTATCAACTCTTTCAGTTTCAGCACCATTTCACGTGCCACGCTTTCCGCCTTGCTTGCATGTACAATGCGACTGAATTCTTCAGCTAACCGATTGTTCAACAGTATATCGAGACGTACTAGGTGTGACTTCTGATAGCCGCAGTCTTCGTAACTAAAGCTTGCAAAGCCTGAGCTGAGCGACTTAAGACGATCGTTGAAATCAATGATTACTTCACTTAAAGGTAATACGTATTTTACAATTATTCGTTCATCATCGATGTTTGTTGAGCTTTGTTGTAGGCCACGCCTTTCAACACACAAACCGATTATTTGACCTAGGAACTTGATGGGCGTAATGATTGTGCCTACGATAAGTGGCTCGTAGTATTCCTTAACATCTATTGGTTTTGGTAGTAGCGCTGCATTTGATATATCTATGGTATCCTTGCCGAATGTTTTTATCATTTTGGGATTCTTTAAGACTACGCGATAAGTTACTGATGGCGCTGTTATAATAGACTCGGCGCCATGTTCTTGCTCCAGGCGTTGACAAAATACCTCCATATGAAGTAAACCAAGAAAACCCAAACGCCAACCTTGGCCAAATGCGGGACTTGAGTCGGGCGTTACTTGTACAACGGCGTCATTCAATACAAGTCGTTCAATTGCGCTACGCAATGCCACATGCTTTGATTGATCTGAAGGAAAAACGCCGGCATACACAAGTGGTTGCTGCGGTGTGTAGCTGCCAGCAGCTACAGCCTTTTGGTTTTTTAGATGAATTGTATCGCCAATGACAGATTCCTTACTATTGCGCATGTTACACTCTATCAGACCAACTTGTCCAGCGGCGCTAGAGTATATAAAAAACATTTCAATTAAATAATGAAAATATTATGCAACAACTGAGACTTACAGATTTTTTACGTTTGCTTCAGCGGGACGAAGAATCGATATATTCTTTATGGGATAAACCTTTTTTGTTGTCAGCGACTGAACAATTTCACCGTTTTTCAAATTGCCGTTTACAACATAAATGAGATTTAAGGCGCCACGGTACTTATCAAACCAGCTATCGAAGATCAACGCACGAAAGTCGCCAGTGCGATCAACTTGTGGCGGCGGTATGACTTCAATAACTCGATCCAGTAAAGTTGATATGCCCGTGCCAAGCTTTGCTGAAACCTAAACAGATTAAACATTATTTTTATTTATGTACATGCATAAATTAACGTTAACTCACCTTGAGTACAGTATTTGGATCAATTGCAAAGAGCGAACATAAATCCTTACACACCCTGTCGGGATCTGCACGTTTCATATCAATCTTGTTAAGCACCGGCACTACAGCCATATTACGATTGACTGCAAGATTATAGTTCGCCACTGTTTGTGCTTGAACACCTTGGCATGCATCCACCAATAATATAACTCCATCACATACAGACAGTGATCGGGACACCTTGTTTTAAAATGCGTTGAAATAAGTTAATCTACATTATAGCAATCACATATGCACATACGTACCTCATTTGAAAAGTCGACATGTCCTGGCGTATCAATTAAATTCAGCAGATACGTTACATCTTTATATTTGTATAGTATGGTCGCCGTTTGCGCCTTAACAGTGATACCACGCTCACGTTCTACCTGTAGGTTGTCCAATATTTGATTTTGGCCCGGATCAAGTGATTTAGCACCCGTGAGCTCCAGAATACGGTCAGCCAAAGTGCTCTTGCCATGATCGACGTGAGCTATGATTGAAAAGTTTCGTATTCGATTCGGTGGTATTTTAATGAAACCGTCATTATCATTCACTTTATCGCATAGGTTGCGAAACTGTGTGGAACTACAGTATAAAACTTTGTGCGACAAGCTCTTCTTAAATCCATATATGCAAATATTTGGGCGAACACATAGTTTTCTAAACATTATTTTTTTGTTGCCCAACAATTGCACTCCTGAAAACTGCCGGTACAACACGCGGCGACCAGTTGTTGGCACCAGTGCTTCAAACTATTTCAAATAGTTTCTTAGCACTACATAACTTTTATTTTGGTAAGTATAAAACTATCGATAGAACTATTTTCTCGAAATTCAAATCAAGCATCAAATTAACGGTTAATTACATTTAACTCATCTTGTTCTTTAATAATAATAAATCCAGTTAAAAAAAAACTGGTGATATCTTAATATATATATTTTTAAGTAAGCTAAAATTCGTGCAATTTGAGTTTCTCTGAAATTCCGCCAACAGCGATTATTTGATTTGTGTTACGCCAGGCTACATCGCAAATTCTCTCCTGCGGTCCTGCACATTCGTATTTTACTTCATGCGACTCTCCATTAGTGACTTTTAGCATAGCCGGTGAATCCCCAACAACCGCCAAATTTTTACTGCCGCAAAATAAGACAAAATCATAAATGTATCTGCTAGACTGGACCTTACTTACTTATATGTTGCAATGTGGCTGACTTGAGACTTTTCGAAGTAGCGTGGTTCGTCAACATACTTTCTCGGCTGTCGTATGTCCAGACTACGAACATAACCATCAAAGTCGCCTAAATGTATAAGATGCTCGCTCTCATAATACCAACTGATGGCTGTCCAAATGAATGCTTTGTTTGAACACAAGCTGACACTTGTATTGGCAACACGAGAATCCCAGAGTATAGCGTGACCATCAAGAGCGCAAGTTGCAAACAAAGAGGCTTGACAAGGAGCAGGCGTCACACCGCTACTCATGCCTAAGTTTATGTTCTTCTTGGAGAAGGTAGCAGACAAAGATTCAAGACCGACATCCAAGTTCCAAACGTTGAGTTCATTTCCACGGCTCAAAGTGATGGCCATGCGGCTATCGGCAGGACACACACACAGATGATTGATTGGATAACTGTGCTCATAATTGGTCGATAGCAAAAATAGGCAATATGGATTCATCGAATTCACTCGTGTAGACCACAACTGTAATTGGCCGTCGAGCAATCCAACGAGCAACTGTTTTGGAATATCCACGATGAATTATTACTTAAATATGAGGAAAAATATGTTGTCGATACAAACATGGGTTCCCTGCTACTTACCAAATCTTCTTTTATGTACCGAATCTTTGAAATGAGCTCATTGCTGTGGCACTTATACAGCGCACGATCGGCCCTCAAATCTTCTAATTGATCAAAACTGAAAAAACTGCTCCACCAATTGCAACCCTTGTAATTACTGGTCACCAAAGCCACTTCACCTTCTTTGTTTACAGTAATGCTGTTCCAGTAGTCATGCATGTCGATCTGTGTCTTGCTCGTGGTCCAATTGCGCGCGATGTAATCTTGTGTATTAAGGTTGGGATGTTGATAATCCCTATATAGCATACAATGATCCGGCGGTCTATGTGACGACGGCGTCTTAAAAATGTATTTGTACATTAAAGGAAACATGTATATTTCTTAATACAACCAAATAAAAGGATGCACGTGGTTCTATCAGTCTGATCAGTTGTTTTTGTCAAGAAAGGAAAAACAAGGGGGTGCGGTATAGTCGAGTATACTCGACAATGTATATCATAAAACCCTGCAGCCTTTTAATTAAACTTGTTTTGAGAGAAGTCGTTCTGGTTTATATGTAACCATCTACTTGGTCTTTATAAATAACTAATATTATTTATTTTTTACATAACACTTAATTGTAACAGTCAACACGATTGTACTATCGATGAGAAAAACTATTGTTTTTTACAATACTTGCACAGCTGTCATTTTTGACGGTACACAACACTCGTGACTTAAAAGCATTAAAAAAGGCCTTTAGCATTGCAATCAATTCACTTATTATTATTTCTGTTTTAAATTGTAAATTATATTCAATTGAAAATCTGCAATATGGGCAAATCTGAAAAATCAAAGAGGTCAAATAATGACAGCAAAAAAGTTAAAGCTTCTGTAACGAGCAGCAGTGGCAGTGATTCTGAAAGCAGCTCCGATGGCGACAATAGACACAAAAAAGCCAAAAGTCACAACAACAAAAATAAACCACGCAAACATTCGAATGAGACCAAAGCTAATGACAGCTCCAGTGGTAGCTCAACATCTTCAGAGTCAAGGTCTTCGTCAACGTCTTCATCCGACTCCAGTTCGAAATCATTGCCTGAAACAAACACAACTGCGCCGGACACAAAACATGAGAGTACTCGTAGAAAGTCAGAGAAGTCGACAGTAAAAAAAAATTATGACAAACATGAGGGTGAACGTACCACCAAACAGCAGCAGAGTCGTTCCAAATGGGACAGTCGCAGTCCAGAGCGTCATCGACAACCAAGCGACAGTCGAAATAGAAATCGGCAACGTGAACGAAGTCGGAGTCGAGAGGAAAGAGACGACCAACGTAATGATGATCATCGAAGATCACGACAACACCAAACCAGGGGCGAAGATAGACAACAAGATCGGCATGGCAATAAACAAACCGAACATAGACGTAGTCGTAGTCGCAGTCCACGTCGACCACGAGATAGCCAAAATGACCGGGGCCGTAGCAATCGTAAGTACTCACCACATCGACAACGCGGCTGGCGGGGAGATGGTGGACACAGACGGCGAAACAACGATGACGACGGTGATAAATATGAATGGGGTAAGCAAGGCGACGGTGATAAAAAGCGTCGCTTCTCAGACGACAACAAAACGAATGAACCGCCAGCAGAAAAGGAGAAACCCAACTTTGGTTTGAGTGGCGCACTCACAGAAGACGCAAATAAGGTAAACGGTGTTGTCGTCAAGTATGTTGAGCCGCCAGAGGCGCGCAAACCCAAACGCCGCTGGCGACTGTATCCATTCAAAGGCGAAACGGCCTTGCCCACGTTGCACATACACCGACAGAGTTGTTTCCTTGTGGGACGTGATCGTAAAGTCGTTGATCTGGCGGTGGATCATCCCAGTTGTTCGAAGCAACATGCCGCACTGCAGTATCGACTTGTGCCGTTCGAACGTGAAGATGGCTCACATGGCAAACGCGTGCGTCTCTATCTCATTGACTTGGAATCAGCTAATGGCACGTTTCTGAATAACAAAAAGATTGAAGCACGTAAATACTATGAACTCATAGAAAAGGATGTTATTAAGTTTGGTTTCAGCACGCGCGAATACGTGCTACTACACGAGAACAGCAAAGAGGATCAGGATGACGACGATGTGCAAGTCAAAGAGGAGCCCGCCGATGAGCTTGAAAACGCAGCGCCAAAACCTTAGCAAAATATTATATAAACACAGAGGACAAAAAATGCCTTTAGCCCTTTTACAAATCAATGCCTATTTTAAGTCAAGTGAAATCAACCAACAAATACGAAATAATGTTCTATAACTTCAATAAAAACAGACACTCTAACATATCACGTTCAATGCTTGCAACGTTAATGCATATTATAATTTAGTTTCGTGTACTTGACACGCACACACGCAGCGTCTAACATAAATACCGGCTATTACCGTTGACCCTGGGCCAGATAGAAAACTTGCAATTGGCACGTGCGAACTGTGCCGACCGTGCAGCATCGAGTACGCATTCTTCGTTTGTTTGTTCTAAAGTGCAGTACGTCGCTCCGACAATGCGTGCAATATTCATCAGCATCTGTGTGCTCTCAATGATGGCAACATCAATTGCCGCACAAGGTTGGCCATTGCCATTGCTCGACTACCTCGGCCGCTGGCCACGCCAAGTTGTGCAACCGACATGGCTGACCGATGGTGCCGCCGATAAGGACACCAAGCCCGTGGCGCCTGTGCAAATCGACGCAAAGAGTCTTCAGGAGGCTGCCGAGATACGCAAGAGCATACAAAAGGCCATCGATGACGATCAGTTTGCCGTCGACACCGGCGTCAAGGATGTGAGTAGTTTGTAACGTAGCTGTGAAACACAACACAAATAATTAATTTCATCGAAGCAACAGAAAGGCGTCGTGGAAACGCCCACGCTTACGCCCAGTCAATCGGGCCGTATGTTCAAATGGTTCAATGGCTTTGAGTGGCAATGGCCATGGCCGACACTGTCCTCGACACTGACGGGCTCGGCAACGGCGCAACAGGAGTTCTGGCAACATACCATCCAGCGCTGGCAGAGCGTCTTTCGCATGCCCACACGCACCATCAACGGCTAACAGGTTTCTCAGAAATGGCAAACAATTTGGTGTTTTTTTTTTTTGATAGTTTTATTTCAGTTGGTTTTTTTTGTTGTTTATGTGTTAATTATTAAAACGTTTTATTAAACATTGTAAATTACAAAGAAAGAAAAAAAAAAACAAGTAAGATAGAAAGAAATAACGCACATTGTGGTTGATTTTTAGGTATTTGTTTTTTTTTTTTTGTCTTTTTTTTTTGTTGTTCGTTTTCTTTTCTTTTCCCCATTCAACATGTGTATTGCAGCATTGACGCCATTGTCGTCTTTGTCCTTTGCAAACTTGCGTACTCGTGTCGTAACGCGTCCTCATTACCGTTATGTGTAACAGTTACATGCATTCTTTGGGTTCTCTTTGTTTTGTAAATATTATTATATTGTTATATATGTGTATATATGTATGTATATTTGTTTTCTGGTCTTTCAATTTTTGTTTTTGTTTTTGTTGCTCTTCAGTAGTAAACAAAGCCAGCCAATAAGTTCGTATATGTCTGTACGCGTGTGTAGTTGTAATGTAATAATAGAGCATAAATATTAGTATACATGTATGCTCGTTATTATAACATCAATTCTTGTTTTAAGGCTTCTGGCATTACAAAAGAAACTATTATGTATATACATGCTTAATAAATAAATATACATAAGTATATCAATCATTAATATGCCTACTACTTCTATTGTTGTTGATTGCACATTTGCATTCTGGCGTTAAGAAAATTATATATATATATATATACAATACATACATGAAAAAAAAAATGTTCACTTATTATTTAAGCTTGTGTATAACTAAAAAATATTTTACTTTTAGTTTCGCTTTAATGAAGCCTCCTATTAACTACTATAAAAAACAATGGTAAATTTATCATAAAAACAGCAACGTTTACATTTTGTATTTGTGAAAAATGTGTATTAGTTACATTTTTCTATACTTCACCGATTTAATGACTTTTTTTTCAAGTTTTTAATTTTTATTTTATATAAGTTGAATATGTATGTATTTTTGTTTTGTATTTTTCTATAAATGCTGTATTAAATATGTTAATTTAAACTAAAGCTAATGTTCGTAACTGTAAGTTAGTCTGTATGTTCGCCTTAGACTCATCTGCCACGATCCGTTATGCATATAAGGCTACAGTAGTCGTTTTATTTTAAGTATACTTTCAATATTAGTATCATGTATGCAGCGAAATGTTTTGGTTAGTATTGAAAATCCAATGATATTGACACAAAAATTAAACCATCGATAGCCCCGAGCATAGTACGACGATAGTTTAACATCTAATTGAGCATACCCGGCAAACAATTGGCACGGAAAATCAACAGCGCGACCGCCTGGATGGAAAGCACTAGAAAGTTCCAAGACGATCGCTTTTAGGTAGCTTTGTAGTAACGTTGTAACTTTACGAAGCTCTATAAAGGCGACATCTTCTAACTAACCGACATAAGCGTCCTCAAAAAGGCAAATGTTACATAAAGTGAGAATTGTGTTTCGATTTGTTGCCAAAATGTTTGCAGGCTTACATAAAATGCGTCTTAAAGTTAATTTATATGAATGTGTGTGTGTCGTGACATTTTTACTCGTTTGGAAGGATACAAATTTTTGGGTTTTACATTCACTTTCTTTTTTTTTTTTAATTTTATTTTAATACATACACATATACTATATGAAAAAGCAGCTATGCAAAATGGTGTACATTTTTAAGACTTGTCTATCAATTACATAAGACTATACAATGGTTCATTTTCTAGTGCCAATGATTGCCAAACGCAGGCTCACTTAGATTTAACAGACAATTTATCAAAACTACTTGTGTTTAAAGTTAAATTGATTTAAAATTGTTGTGAAGAAGAAAAAAAACATACCAACGATAGCAATACATTG